>CATIWR010198593.1:0-15908 GCA_949677035.1 Omphalea diandra
AAAACACACACACACACACACCAATGATTTATATATATATATATATATATATATATATATATATATATATATATATATATATATATCCACACCAGAGTCACCAACTAAATATATGTTGCACAAAGGGATAAATCATAGATAGGTCCGTTAATGTGGGTTGATCCAATACTATTACTATATATATGAACGTACTCCAAAGTTCAGTTCCTATTGAGTAGTTCCTCTATCATCTGCAGTGCAACCCTCTGCTCTTCATCCAAACCATCACCATCACCACCACCACCTTCTTCCATTATTTCTGGTGTCTCTGAAACGGACAATTTATTAGGCTCCGGGGTTTGTCCATCCTTCTTTCCAAGCTCAACTATCATAACCCAATTCGAATCGGTTGAACGTGACCCCGCTCGCTTTTGCCATACACCAATGTGGCAGTTCTCAGTGTCAAGCCTTAGGCAAGTGAGAGAAGGAGATGGAGACTTGCAACACTTGCGAAGTTTTGCACTAAGCAAGGAAGACACTGAACTGGGATTAGATGATGAAGAAGATGATAATGATGCTAATGGTGATGAAAAAGAAGAAGACAACGACTTGTCAATGTTGCCATCTCGATTTGTGGAAACAGGAAAATTTGTTTTTGCATTTCGGCCACTCATTAACACTGCTGCCTCATCGTATACTCTTGCAGCCTCTTCAGCTGTCTCAAATGTTCCAAGCCATACCCTTCTTTTCCTGTATCATAAAGCAACAACAATAAAGAAAGAGAAGAAGATATCACAGATAATAATGTATAAAACAGGTTATGCTAATTTGTTTTATAATATTATAAGGTAGATACTCGACTTTATTAAAAAAATGGGGAAAAAAAAAGGAAAGAAAGATAAGATGATGCATAGATTTATAGTTCGTGAAAGTACAATAACGGGTGACGAATCTCAGACACCCATGAACCCCAGTGGCGCTGCCTGACACCTCTGAACTTCTTTGACTGTACCATATTGCTGTTGGCGACTACTGTCTGTCTTGTGATACAAATACAGGAGACTGGTGGTGATGAATCTGATGATATTATATAGACTACATGTCGAGTTGATGAGAAAATGATGGCGAACACAGAAACTAAAGATATTATTCAGTATAATTACTAGCTCATGGATTCATTTAAAGATAGTTAATATCCCTAATTGGTTGTGGTCCATTGGTGGTGGTGGTGGCAGCCACATTAATCCACCCTACAATACAATCGATGGCTAGCTAGCTATGTATGAGGTCAGCCCCTATATATATCGGCTATGTAATTGGGAGGCATTATTGGGTAACAATTACTGGGGTATGATTTGTACCGTGACCTCTAGTCTCACAGTTTCAGGAAAGAAAATCGTAAGTTTCATGCAAATAGAGGGTATTCAAATCCCACTTTATCCATGCTTAATTAATACAGTTGGCTTCTTTTTGCTCCCAATAATTAATTTCCCATTTTTCATTGTTCCTTCCTCTCATTGTAATATTTGCTGGTTGATATTGTAATATAGCACTATAATATATGTATAATTTGTTAATTATTTGTAATCATTTCTATTATTAAAATAAAATTGTTTAAAATGATAAATAGTTATATATATTAATAAATTATTATATAATACTTTAAAATTGTATTAATTATTTAATATCATACTATAATAATGTATATTGCACTACAATATTCATCATTTTAAAAGTATTAATGATAATTAATTTTAGATGAACTTTACAGTGACAAATTTAATAATATCGTCAAATAACGTGATCTAATCAAATGGTGAATAATAATTTTTATCTAATCCAATGATATTTAATTCGATTTAATATAATGGTGAATAATAATTGTTATCTAATTCAATAATAAATTCTTAATTACGGAATTTTAGTGTAATGACATAAACGGCACTATAGTTTTCACCTTAATTTTGTATGCATACATATATGTATCATTGAGAAACTGTTTAGTCACCAAAAATAAAAAACTGAGTTACTCTTAGGAATACTCTTGAGCATGAATTACACAATTGAAGTCAATTTTCCTCTTATAAATCTTCTAACTCTGTCCATTAACTAATTCAAAACTTGAGGTAAATAACATCTGAATTTTATTTTAACATGTTAATGTCACATTTTTATTTGTTGACCATAAATACTTTTTAATTAAGTAAATCACAAATCAATACTTTGATATATTAGTTACACAAAATAATTTTTTTTATATCAATCTTAAGTATCATAAAGATTCTTAATCTGAGAAAAATTCAAAATTCAGTGTGCATAGATTAAAGTAAGTATTAATAACCTAAATTCACATATATATATGAAATGAGATTATCAAAGTGAACACTATTATTCTCTTCCTAATTACGCAATTGTAGACGTTCCAATGGGTATAAAAATATGATTTATTAATTTATACAATGCCAACCATATGGTATCAGTACAGATTAATGGAAATTTGAACCAATTAATTTTATATATACATAAATATAGATAAATAAATAAAATTATAAAATAAAGAATCAAAACTCAAATAAAATAAAATCAAAATCTAAAAGTATTTGAACTAAGTTAATCACAATTTAAAATTATTCAATTTTAATTTTAAATAATTGATTCAGAATCAAATTAGATATTTCTACTCTATGGAATAGGGTGGATCACCGTAGGCATTTTGGGCCTATTGTTTTTGAGTGTGCTGCCCATTAGGCATCAGTCCAAGTGTGGAAACAACAAAAGAACAGTGCGTATAATTTTTATTTAATTCAAGGAAATCGTAGAATCTGTACCGGTAATTTAAAGATCTCATATGTTCAAATTCTTCTAACTCTCGTTTGAATAAATCAGAAAATTTTCCATTTAGAAAGAAACAGATATTCATAAATTTAAATGGGGCAGATCACAATGGGAATATGGGCCTGTTGTTTATGCTGCCCATTATGATTTTTGCGTCTCCTAAAAATTATTGATATTTATCAATAATCGAAATTTATGTGATTATGTAATTAAATTTTTGTATTTTAGTTTATATATTTTAAATTTTTATTTTTATATTAAAATTATATTTAGTATAAATAATTTTATAAAATTAATTTATAAATTTATATTATTTGTTGTGTTTGTACTATTTAAATCTTTATAATAACAATAAATTCTATCAAGTTTGATAAAATTTTTAGATAAATTTTAAAATTATAAATTTTTAAACTATAATAAAATTTCCTGTCTTTTTCACTTTTCTTTTTTTATCTTTTATTCTCTCTTGTCTTTCTTCATTCTCTCTCTACTTTGTCTCTCTCTCTATTATTTTTTTTCTTTTTTGTTTTTATATTTATAAATTTTAAAAAATAATATAAAAATTTTTATAAAAAAATCATTTATTAAATTTTACGCTTAAGTACAAAATTCATTTTATTTAAAATAAATTATACTTTTATTTTGCAAAATATTAAATTACTAGCTATTCTAATTTGTATTTTTCATTGTTGCTGCTATTACTTATACTTTAAGTAAGAAAATTTTTTATTATTTTTATTTGATATAAAGAAAAGTGAAAATTAAAATGAAAATCAAAGATAATGTAGATTTTTATATTAAATCAATAGAAATTTTAATAAAATTTTAAAATAAATAAATATTTTAAAATAAATAATTAAATAATATAATATTAAAAAATTCAAAGAGACATGCTATTCAACCCTACGATTTGTAAAGTGAACCTATTCTTATCCTCTCTTTAGATCACGTCAACGACCATTTGGGGACTTCTCTTTTTATTCAGACCACTGCATCTTCGCCATTTTAACCACTACTTCTCGTCGGCAATCTTCTGCTGGGACCCAACCTCACAGCAAGTATGATACACGTGGCGCCTTAAAGTTTTTCATCCATCATAAATAATATATATTAAGTATCGACGGTGACGTTTTTGCCTTTAAAAAATCTATATAGACTGCATTTTCAATTAGTCATTATGATAAAAAAAAAATTTATAAATCATGTATTAAATTTATTACTTGAACTTAGCCAAGTAAAGGATTTCTTAATTCGAAAGGAAACAATGGTCTCGTGTCATCATGTGCTGTGAACTATAAAACAACATTGATCAGTAATGATGTGGAAGCAAATTTTGTCTATTAATCAAAATAATCCATAAATTTTTTATATTTTTATTATATGAAAATTCTAAATTACAAATTGTGAACAACCAAATACAACTTATGAAATATACAAATGAGAGATAGTTATGTGGAATAATTCTTGTTGTCTCTCTTCTTTATCTATGTATTTTTAGTGTTTTTAAGTTATAATCGGTATATTTTAACAATAATAAATCTCTTTTCTTTTTAATTTATTTAGCTTCTTTAATAATGTGAGTTATTTTATTATATTATATTTTTAAAATTTTATTTTATTTTATCTTTTTTTATAATTTTTTATTTACATTTATTATTTGTCAATCTTAATGAGAGTTTTTGTTTATTTTTTGAGAGTTTTAGTGGTTTAAAATTGATTGTTTAATAATATATGATAATATATTATTAAACATTATTTCTCAAATATATTATAGCATATTATATAAATTTCAATTTATATCACACTATAACACCATAACTTATGAGAATTTTTATAATTAATAAAGATGTAAAATAATCGAAAAAAATTTATAGTGAAAATAGAATCTTGATTTTAGAGTTGAACTAATGTGTAGTTATTAGTAATATTGAGAATTGATTTCATATTCATACAGTTCTTAGTAATATTGAGAATTGATTTCATATTAATACTTTATATCATAAAATTATTTTTTTGTAAAAGTTGTATGATTATTTTTGAATAAATTTTTTTCTATTATTCTCAAAAATCAATAATGATGTAATCATCCTTAAATTTCTGTTTTATATCTTCATCATATGAAACTTCTAAATTACAAATTGTGAACAGCCAAATACAACTCATGAAATATGCAAATGAGAGAAAGTTATGTGAAAAAAAAAAGTGTTCTTACGATAAAAAATGTGATTTTGAAAATAAAAATTACAAACTAACAAGTAGGTAACACATTATGATATAATTTAATTTTAATTTTTTTTTAATAAACCTGAAAATTATTTGATTTGCTATCATATAACAATGAGATTATGAGAGATGAACTAAAAATCTTGTCGTTTTCTTTTTTTTATTATTTTTTAAAAATAATTTTATGTTTAATAATTTGAAGTTATTGACAAAATATTTTATACATGTTAAGTTTTTTAAAATTTTTAAGCTTTTAATAAAGTGAATATTTTTATTCATTTGCTAAATTTTGTTTGTTGTACCTCTCACTATTAAGATTTAATCTGACTTACTATATAAATTTTAGTCTATATCATACTTTTTACAATTAATAAATGATATAAAGTTACTAAAAAATATTTATGATGAAAATAATTTCTTAATTTTAGAGGAAAGCTAATGCATTTTTAATATATTGAATATAAAATTCATATCAATATCTTAAAATGCAAGGATATTTTATTTATAAATAATAAGTTTGCAAATGAAAATAAAATATTCTTTACTATTGTTAACAATGAGATTATGAGACATAAGACAATAACATTTATGATAACAAATATATGTGCGTATAAAAATGAGAAGCAAGGTATAGTTATCTCACATATGAGCAATAAATATGTTGTTCAATATATTAAAAGGAATCTATAGCATTTAAATGGGATCAATATTTGAGTATTTTTGTGAATTTGATGATAAAATTATTGTTCAAATATGGTGACAAGTATTTTTTTTTAATAACAATAAATTTAGAGAATAATTTGTAGTGCCTTTGAGTTGCCATTTTAATATGTAAATTAATATGAAAAATTATAAAAAATATATTAAATATATTATCAATTTTGATTAATATGAGTAGTGGCAGAGTCACTTGATATTCAATAGGTTGAGCCTATCAAATTTTAATAAAATTTAAAAAAGCTTATAAAAATTTTTAAAAAGTAAAGTAATTAAACCTACTAAAAATTTATTTTTGATCTCACTAATAATTATTTTGAAACTTATTAAATCAAGTTATGCTGGTAATCCAATTAAAGTGCAACTTCAAACCTTTTAGAGGTAATTTTTGGTTAGGCGCAAGCGTCTAAAATTTTTTAGCCATACAAATTCGAATAGAAGGATTAGAGTACTTGGCTTCTCCCCTCGTATCCTAAATGAAAATGACACAATCAGAATCATGCTCACCTATGCAACCTTACAACTCAAATTCATCAATTGATGTCAACCTCATTCCAGCTTCATGAGAAAATTATGAAGCTTCCTTATGGAATTATTGGAAATAATCACTTTCATATATCGATCCACAATTAACCAAATTATACACTTTGATATTATTTTCTTTTTCTTTTAATATAATAAAAATTCGTGTGTTTCACATAATATATTTCTTTTTCGTACTAATCTAAACAAGCAAAAAGATTTCCATCAACTAGATGATTTAATAATTCATACTATAATCACTCTTGGGATATTGAGTTTTATAGGAGACCTAAATTCTTGTACATGCCTGGTGATTTTATTTTGTTTTTCTGGTTATGTAGTAAGGATTCTGGTGAAATTTCTTTTTGATTCTCACTTTTCTAACTTGTAATGGACAATCATGTTAAAAAAAAAAATTAGTGAAGATGGACCTCTACCACCATGTGACTTCCTCTTCTTGTCTATCATGAACATGAAGAAATTAGCTAGAGTCATTGTCACTTTAAGAGTGCTTTTACTTTATTTTACGGGACTATTTGTTTTACTAATTTTTTTAAATCTTACTCTGCATGTTTCAAGAAAAGCAGATAATGAAAATGACTAAAGGCAGAAATCATCATCGCCCGTTGCTTTCTTGTTAGACAATGGTGCATACCATTGATAGACATGAAAATAGACTTTAGATATTAGGACTTCCGTGGAAGCGGGTTAGAGAAAATTAACAAGTGATAGAGGTTAACAGATTAACCTCGTTTGCAAATTTTTTTTAATGAGTAGATAACTACAAATAGAGGTTAAAAGTTACATCTATTTATTTTTAAATATTTATTTTTCTAAATTCTTAAATTGAGAGTTAAAGAGTGAAATAAAAATTTTTTAAATAATTTACATCCATTAACTTTCTTTTAAAAAAAACTCTAAAATAAAGTAAAGTTAATTAATTTTATTTTTATTTCATTTCATAGTTTTCCATCATTCTCCTTAACTTTCCTTTCTACTCTAAAAAAAAAAATAAAAAATCATGCAATATCTAAATAATAAAAGATAGATAATAATACAATCTAATCTATTATAAAACATGCGAAATGAGCAAAAATATATATAAATTACAATCTTTCCATTTTGTGAATAAATATCTGTTTTAGTTAGAAAAGAAGTTCATTTATTTTTCTGATTTATCGCACAAACTAATTCATGTCCAATGGATCATCTAAAATATGAAAATGGAGAATTTGTATTAAGTTTTTAGTTCAAGTCTCACCAATAAAATTGAATTGAGAATTTATGAGGAGGGAGATAATTACTCCCATTAGTTCATCTAATTGAAAAATATATAAACTAATTTATTTTTTAAAAAAATTAGATTCTGCAATTTTCTCTCAAATATTTTATTTTAAAATATTTGAATGCTAAAGAGTAGTTATGAGATTAGATAAATGTTGGTATAAGTTATATAAAATAATGAAATTGATTTGTAATTTCTTCCTTGAAATTAATTTACAATTCATTCTTAAGATGCTTGGCACATATAAAAATTTATTTGAAAATTTATAAAATTTTATTATATAAAATTCTGTGTATATTAAGTTATATTTTCATTAAAAATTTATTATTTTTTAAAAAATTATAAATCAATTCCAAACTAATAAGGTTATGGCTTTTGACTAAAATATGATTAATTTGTTATGGGAATAAATTCTATATTTAGGTGTTAAAATATTCAATATGAAATTTATTTGTAAATAGTCTTGTGTAAAACATGTAAAATAATAAGTTCAGCTGATATCGTTTGTTTGGGATATTGCTTAATTTCTACAAATAATAACAAAAAAATTTGAATATTAATGATCTATAATAATAAAGAGCCCTCATTTTGACAATATATTCCTTATAGTATTAGAACATAGAAATAATTACAAAATTATATAAAAAAAATTTCTTAATTTGAACGTTCAATTAATGTTATATGTAGTCTAAACTTATCACCAATTAAAAATTTTTGCTAAAAGATTTGTTGTCTTATTTTTTTCTAAAATAATATTGTACTTTTCTTAATTTGGGGCTATTGTCAGAATATCTTATTAATGATAAATTTATTTTCTTTGATTTTCAATCAAATTTGTACTTCACTCTATTTTATTAGCTTATTATTTTTTTTGTCTTTTATTATTGAGAATTTTTGTTTAAGATTATTGTAATGTTTTTTTTTGAAAGTTTTATGATTTAAAATTTGACTATTGATAGATTATCGATTATCATACTTCAAATGTGATTATATAATTTTTAATTTGAGTCAATATATCGCCATGAGTTACTGTTGATATCAAATTTATATCAATTATTTAGATTATATAAATGCTCTTTTTTTTTTTATAAATGATGTATAACTAATTATAAATGAATTATATTTCGCTCACTCTAAAAAAGTTATATATAATTAAAATTAACTATAAAATTAAATTTCTTTTACTCATCGAAATATTTCACTTACGTATGCTTTAGTGTATAATTAACAGTGCTTCTATATTTGCCAAACTGGAGGGATACAACTAATTCCCCAATGCAGACCGACAAAAATTTTTGTATCTGATAAATTTTAAGAATAAATTAATCTCAACTACTAAGTATTATATTATTCTTTATTATTTTTTTATCTTAACTTGATCCAACAATTCAAAAGTATCAGGTATATAATAAATTTGGTAACACAAAGATGACTCGTGGCCCAAACCAAATAATATCTTGACATGCTACTGCATTTTCTTTCCCTTTATTTAATTATTAAGTTTTTCTCTTTTCTGTAGAATATAATTAATTTTGTCTTTATATTTTATACACCAAACTTTTTCTTTTGTAAAGAAAAAAAGGGACAAATTGGATAACATAATCCCAACAGGTTAGCATATTCTAGCTCCAATACAATATCATTGGCCATAATGATTTGCATTTATTATTACCAATGTTTTTTTTGAAACCTATTATTAACAATTTTTTTTTGATAATATATATTAAAAACAATGTTAATTGAAGACGAATACATATAAATGACTAATTTTGTGTATGTTACTATTAATAAATAATTTAAAACAAAATTCAACTCAAAAGAATTTTATTATTTTACTGATTTTTTTTCATATAGATTATGATTATGAGTATCTTCTTCAAATATAAATAGATGGTTCATAACAGTTGCTTGAACATTATATTTTTGCTCATCCATTTAAAACTTTTATTTAGATTTTTTTACTTAGTAAGTGCTATCAATTATATATTTAACTCTACTTTATATTACAAAAGATTATGAGATGATAATTGAAAATATTAATTCTTTATGCCAATAAATCTTATTTAAAGTGAACTCTTTTCATCATTTTGTTATGTTCTCCTTTGAATAATATACTATATTATTATGTTATTACTATTTTGTTCAAGTAATACAATTAAAAGACATGCTAATTACTACAAATTTAAATATTATCTATTTTTTAGTCATTCCTTTAATTAAAAAATGATTTTAACATTACACTTTTTTTACTCTTAATTTTTTCCTAAAAAAAAAAGATTTATATCATATTAAAAAAATATGTTGTGTGTTTTGAGTTTCATCTTAAACTATTGGAATAGATAATTAAACCATTTAACTTACTTGAAGAAATGGGATTGTCCAAAAATCACAATAATTTGGAACAAAAATCTAATTGAGAACACCAAAACATTAGCATCATTTTTTAGAGTTTTTGTTTTTTTAAAAACCCTCCTATCATCGCAAATAAAAATGAAAAACCCATTTAAATTGTTTAGACCACATTTTTAATTATAATAAGCAAGGAGGGTCTCCTCATTCTTTATAGTAGCAAATTTTTAAAAAGAAGTGTCCATTATGATAACATAAACTCCATCCATTAATTTGGTGTTGTATTAATTTGATTGTTTTAATTTTATTTATCATTTCTCAAGTTATTTGGTACAATATTTTTATTATGAAAATCAAAGATTTAGGTTTTAAAAGATGTTTTTGTTAATTCAATGTATCATTTAAAATTAAAAATTTTCAGTATTTATTATTTTTAAAATAGTTTAATAGTATAACATGAACCAATTTAAAAGTTACAATTCAATAAAAAATTACTTAAAATGATCAATTCAAATAATTAATTCAAAATTTATACTTAAAACATTAAGTTATTAATTTTTAATATTTTTAAATTAAATTACTTTTATGCCTTTAATACACCTTTAAACTATTACTGATAAATTAAATATTTTTATTTAACTTTTATGCCTTTAATATATACTGACTTTTATACTCTTATTTGAATATATTTATGAGAAAAATTATTTTAATTATATGAATATTAGTTCTAAATTTTTATTTTTAATAAAATTTTAATATATATTTTTAATGACTAAATTTCAAAAATTAATATTACGAAGTTAAATTTATCTAATCAATAATTTTTAATAATTATAATTATCAAACAAATTGATTAGATGCAATGCTTAAAAATTTTCAAATTATATTCAATGTTTAATGTTTAATATTTAATTTTAACAAATATCATCTTATAATGTTTGATAACCCATATCAAACACTTAAAATAAAATTATTTAGCACTTAACTTCTTACGTTTATTTGATAATATAATTTTTTAAAGTTAATTTGATAACATGTTTTACTAATCTCTTAATTTTATAAAATTAATTAATGTAATAAGTAGAAATTTTATTTAATAGATTAAATAATTAAAAAAACTCACTATTTTATTTCATATCTTTTATTTATATATTATTTATTCATAAATCATTATCATCACATGAGTAAGCAAAATTGACCGAAATAAAAAATTACATTGAATCGATTATTTCGATTTGATTTAGCTATTTTTTAAGTTCATTTGTGTTAGTTTAATTTTTAAAAATTGACTTCAATTTCAAGTAAAAAAATTTACACTTAATTTAAACTGAATGAAATTATGATATTTATTATTAAAATATTTAAATTTACTGTAAAATTTAATAATTAAGCAATATTTATGTTATTTGATTAGTTTATAGTAAAGATAAATTATTTTTGTTAGTATTTGTATAAAATATGAGTGTATTTTTAAAATAAATATTTTAAAATATAAAATGATTACAATTTAATCTAAAATTTTTTTGAAAAAGTTAAAATGAAAATCAAAAAATAGAATCAAATAAAATAATTTAATTTGACTCGATTGAACATTTAAGTTCAATTAATTAAACTTCTTTAAAAACTAAAATTTTAACTTAATTTAATTTAAAACTGAATCAACTATTTACACAACCCTAATCACTATCATCACTAATGAAATTTATTGTAAATTATCATTACTACACTCCATCACTATCACTATCATCATTATAATCATGCAATCACTGTATCTATCACCACGACACGATAATTACCACCATTATAATCATCATTAATTTTAATTAATTTATTTTTTAGAATAATAATTTTAAGTTAATATTTAATAGTATCTATTTTAAAAAATTTAATATTAAAATTGTTTATCATTAATTTTTCAATAATAAAATTATTCAATTTTTAATTTTCATACCTAATTTTAAAATTTATCAAGCACTATCTTAATATTTTTTTCATTTTATTATTGTACTTTTATATCTATGAATGAAATTTCCTTTTTTGTTAAAAAAAAACTTAGTGTGTGTGTGTGTGTGTATATATATATATATATTCCATCGATTGAGATCTTTTTAGAAAAAAAAGAAGTACGAATTTGAATGTTTGGGAAAATCAAGACAAGGAATTTTTTTTTTTTTTTGAAACAAGAGTTTTTTTTTTTTTAAACAAAAAAAAGCAACTTTGAATTAACTCCACCGAGCACTTGAGACAACTCGGCAATTACAACAATTTTATTTTTAAATAAAAGAAAAATGTGATAGGAAAAATCTGATTTTCAATATGACTCAAATCCACGCTGCGACAAGCCTACAACCATGATGGCCTCTATCTCTTCCTTCTCCTCTTCACACTCTCTTCTATGATCTATTACTATTAGACTATTATAAAATTTCTATTATAATTACGGAAACTCGGACGCGGAGCGTACATCGGATCACATCATCATAAAGACTCTCTCTCTGCCTTTACTTCCACACTCAGATCGCTCTCTGCTTTGTCTTCTGGATCCACAGTTAGTCCTTCCTCTCGTCCCTTCATCGACTTTCTTCTTTCTCTTTTCAATTAAAAGTTCAATCATTATCTTTTTTCTTTTTTTGGATTGCTTGCCCAAATTTAGGAAATTTATAAGTAAAACAGAGTAATCTCTTCCGCGTACATAGAATGTCATTTTTTTTAACAACCGTGGATGTATTTAGATGATGATGTATAATATGTGAGATTGAATTCGTTATTTGTGCGCTGGTGTTATGCTTACAGGTCAGAAATGGCACAGATATTGCTGCACGGGACTTTGCACGCCACTATCTATGAGGTGGATAAGCTTCACTCTGGGGGTCGTCCCCACTTCTTCCGCAAGGTATAATTATTTATGTTTGGTTTCATGTGGTGGATCCGGATTTACTTGTTGATTCATTTTGTTGATGTTTAGTTAAGCTCATCTGTTCTCATCTTAATTCATATCCTGTGCTCGTAGCAATAGAGCATAGAACTTTTCTCTCTAATGTGTTATTTTGTTTACTTTTTTCCCTCTCAATGCACCGTTATAGGAGTTGTGATGTGACTGTAAGTTGTAACGCTGAGTAGATTTTTAGTTATTCATTTATTTTTGAGTACCCATTTGGCTTTTCTTTAAAGTTAAATAAAGAAATCGAGAAATGGGGCTAATGTAGTAAGTTTTATTTAACTTAATACTGTTTCAACTCCTAATCAATTTAGTTTTTTTTCACTGAGACTCAGTAAAGGGAATGGTTTGATGGAATATGGTAGTCTTAATGATATTCTTGCTTCTTACTTTTGATTGTCTTCTAGAGTAAAGGGTTATTTGTGTACATTCATAATTGCAACATTCACTCTCACTTCCTACTTTGGACGATCCTGAGTTTTCATTTTTATCTTTTGTTTGGAACCTTGAATATAGTGATGGCAAAGGCCTTTCCGATCTATATCAAGTTGCTGGGATAGATGCTGTTTAACCTTCCATTGCTAATATTGCCTTCTTCCATCACATTTGTAATGTAGGCTACCTAAGAAGGATGAATTACAAAGAAAACAGAAACAGTTGCACTTACATTTATGTCCTGTTCATCTTAACAACATAATCTTGGGTTGCTGCCCTTAGCAGTATAAGAATTTGATATCTTGTTTATAAGTATGAATGAGACTTACGTTTTAGTCAAACTAGAATGGAAATTTGCCAAGCATCATATCTACTAGGTGATACATGCCCTGCTCCTTCTCACATCAGCGGAAGTTTACACATTTAATCAAATGTTTGGACCAGTGCTCAAAAACTGCATGCCTGCATTGAAGACCTGCTTGTTTAGATTGACAGCAA
Source organism: Omphalea diandra (assembly GCA_949677035.1). Lineage (NCBI taxonomy): Eukaryota > Viridiplantae > Streptophyta > Magnoliopsida > Malpighiales > Euphorbiaceae > Omphalea > Omphalea diandra. The sequence goes on from CATIWR010198593.1 coordinate 13,782, forward strand.
TTTTTTTTTTCTTGTTTTCGAATTTGGCTCTACAAATGGTTTGGATGTTTACAACAATCTTTCTGGGTTTGAGATGTTGTCATCTGTTGCATATGTTTTCTTCAGGATTGAATTGGCTTTAGATGTTTGGTAGCAGTTTTGAGGCATAATAACTAATTTCTTTGGAAATGATTTCTGTTGATCTCTCAGCAGTTTGTAATCCTTCATCAACCTTCTGTATAAAATGCTTGTTTAGTTTTTGAAAAAAATCTCTCTTTTGTTTGCTTTTGTTTTTTTTTTTTTTCCTGTCTGTTCCCTTTAGTTTATTTGACATATTACCTCTGAGTTTTAGTATTGTAGTAAATATAGCTTTTGTTCTTGATCTCAAGAAGTTGTTTTCATGATTTCCCCTTCTAATTGGCTTTCATCATTGACTTCATTTCCTTTTCCTTTACCTCTCCACTAAACAATTCTTTTCTATTGTGCTCAACAAGGCATTGAGAGCTGTATTTTTTTTTTTCTTGTAGAGCAGGAGACTGATCTACAACTTTCTTTTCCAGCCTGCAGTTCTTAATATTATCATAAGTTCATGATACTCTTTTCTTTTATGGCTCCAATTTTCTGATTGAAAAATCTTTGTTGCAGCTCATGGAAAACATTGAGGAGACAGTTGGTTTCGGCAAAGGAGTCAGTAAACTCTATGCAACTATTGACCTAGAAAAGGCTAGAGTTGGAAGGACTAGAATGCTTGAAAATGAACAAAGCAACCCCAGGTGGTACGAGTCTTTTCACATTTACTGTGCTCATATGGCTTCACATGTCATATTCACAATCAAGGACGATAATCCCATTGGGGCAACCTTGATTGGAAGAGCATATGTACCCGTTGAAGAGCTCCTAGATGGGGAAGAGATAGACAGGTGGGTTGAGATATTGGATGAAGACAAAAACCCTATTCATGGTGATTCTAAGATTCATGTGAAGTTGCAATACTTTGACATTACCAAGGACCGTAACTGGGGGCGTGGTATCAGGAGTCCAAAATTTCCTGGAGTACCTTATACTTTCTATTCACAGAGGCAAGGATGTAGAGTTTCTCTCTACCAAGACGCTCATGTCCCAGACAAATTTGTTCCTAAAATCCCTCTCGCTGGAGGCAAGTACTATGAGCCCCACAGATGTTGGGAAGATGTTTTTGATGCAATTACAAATGCAAAACACTTGATCTACATAACTGGCTGGTCTGTTTATACTGAAATCTCCCTAGTACGGGATTCAAGGAGGCCAAAACCTGGAGGAGACATCACTCTTGGTGAGCTGCTTAAGAAGAAGGCAAGCGACGGTGTTAGGGTTCTTATGCTTGTGTGGGACGACAGAACCTCTGTTGGTTTACTGAAAAAGGATGGATTGATGGCCACCCATGATGAAGAAACTGAACATTACTTCCAGAATACTGATGTGCATTGTGTCTTGTGTCCCCGAAATCCTGATGATGGTGGAAGCATTGTTCAGGATCTACAAATCTCTACCATGTTCACTCATCACCAGAAAATTGTGGTGGTGGACAGTGCAATGCCTAATGGAGATACGGATAGGAGGAGAATAGTCAGTTTTGTTGGGGGTATTGATCTCTGTGATGGGAGATACGATACTCCATTCCATTCCCTTTTCAGGACATTGGACACAGCACACCATGATGATTTCCATCAGCCCAACTTTGCTGGTGCTTCAATTGAAAAAGGTGGTCCAAGAGAACCTTGGCATGACATTCACTCCAAGCTTGAGGGACCCATTGCTTGGGATGTCTTGTTTAACTTTGAGCAGAGATGGAGAAAGCAAGGTGGTAAAGATCTGCTTGTTCAGCTGAGAGAACTGGAAGACGTTATCATTCCCCCATCTCCAGTTATGTACCCTGATGACTGTGACACATGGAATGTCCAGTTGTTTAGATCGATTGATGGTGGGGCTGCATTTGGTTTCCCTGAGACACCTGAAGATGCTGCCAAGGCCGGGCTTGTCAGTGGAAAGGACAATATCATTGACCGAAGCATTCAGGATGCTTATATCAATGCCATTCGAAGGGCAAAGAATTTCATTTACATTGAAAATCAGTATTTCCTTGGAAGTTCTTTCGGTTGGAGTCCTGAT
>CATIWR010198596.1:0-24750 GCA_949677035.1 Omphalea diandra
TAGCAATTTCACCACTTCCTTTATAACTACCTCTTTCATATTAGTGTTAAGCCTCCATTAGTGCATTATGGTAGGTTTGTGATTTTCCAACATCAAAATCTTATGCATGCAAATTATGGGACTAATCCCCCCTCATGTCTATTATAGTCCATCCTAAGCCTCTAGTCCTATTTCTTAAAACCCTCAATAGTTTTTCTTTTTATGTGTGGGTGAGCTCATTGAAGATAATAATTAGGAGGGTATTGTCATTCCCTAAGAAAAACATACCTAAGGTGAGGAAATAAAGGTTTTAGTTCAAGTTGAAGAGGTTTAAGAATGGAAGGTAGGGTTACCTCAAGGTATTTCTCATAGTCCAAAGGCTCAACAAAAGAAGAGGAGAAAAGAGCGTCACACACCTCCAAAATTATGGTACTTACCTCTTTTGCATCTTTCTCTTTCTCTTCCTTTACTCTCGCCATGGCTACTTTTTCAAGAATGGGTGCCTCTTATTCTTTTTTGAACACTTCTTTGGCACATTCCTGAATAATGTTAATTCTTAAGCATCGCTCTCCTCTATGGGCTTTTTGATAACTTGTACATGTTGAAAACCACTTCCTCATCTCCCACTCATAATGTAAGTGTTCTTTTTTTAACATCTATAAATCCACTACTAAGCATTAGAAAAGGTTGTCCTAAAAGCAAAGATATCTCTCGATCCACTTTCATATAAAAAAATCACAAAATCTAGTAGAATTATGAACTAATGTACTCTGATAAGCACATCCTCTACTATCTCTTTTGGATAAATGATTGAGTGGTCTGCTAGTTAAAGAGAAATCTTAGTAGGCTTCATCTCACCAATACGTTGTTTTCCGAAAATAGACAAAGGCATTAGATTTATACTAGAACCTATATCACAAAGAGCTTTTTCAAAAAATAAATGCCCAATATCACAAGGTATAGCGCAACTCCCTAGATCTCCTCTTTTTAGAGGTAACTTATTGAGGAGGATAGCATAATGTTCTTTAATCAAAGTGAATCTCTCGCATTCCTTCAACTTATTTTTCTTTGATGGCACATCCTTTATAAATTTCATGTAATTTGGCATTTGGGCAAGTGCCTTCATAAATGATATGTTGATTTGGATAGTTTTATCATATCTAAGAATTTTGCAAATTACTTTTCTACCAAGTTTTGCTTAAGTCTTTAAGGAAAAGGAACAAATGGAACATATGGCTTAACCGTCTCCTTAAGCTTGTCTTCCTTGATGGGTTCTTCTTTTTTATCTACTTGGCTCTTATCTTTTTTTTTTTTTTTTCCTTTTCTCAATGTTGAATCTCCTTATCGCTCCTTAAGGTGATAGCTTTCACTTAGTCTTTTGGGGTGGTCTCAGAGTTATTAGAAGGAGCCTTAGGATCTAGAACTAAAGGCACTGACTAGTTATCCCATTTAGATCTCAAGCTTATAGATAGAAGAAGAGTGACTTTTGTTGGCTTCATTTATTTTAGCCTTAAGTCTTCTCATTTACTCTTCATGTTGATCAAATTTAGCATCAACTTTGGTTATGAATTTTTCCAAAATGCTTTCTAAGTTTGGTTTCTTTTCTTGAGGTTGGTAGTTAGGTGGTAAGGGTTAAAAAACAGGTGGTGGTCTTTATGGTTGTTTTCCCCATAAAAATCTTATGGTTATTTTCCCCATAAAAATCTCACATAACTACAGGAAAGGAAAAAACACAACATTATAATTAAAAGCACTTAATTATTTGGACAAGGTGGATACTTAAGCTAACAAGGTTTGGAAAACATCCATATTATGAACCTTCGCTACTTTCTTTGGTAATGTCCTCTTATGAGCTTGGTAGTAGTTGTCCTTTCATGAGCTTAGTAGTTGTTGGCAAAGTCCTATCATGAGCTTCAATAAGGTGGATATCTGAGCTTGCAAGGTTTGGAAAGCATCCATATTGTGAACCTTTGTTACTTTCTTTAGCAAATTACTCTTATGAGCTTGGAAGTTATTGTTTGCCATTGTTTTAATCAAGTCATAAGTCGCATCTATTATTTTATCCAATAAAGATCCCTTTGTTACTACATCTATGGTGATATTGATTTGCTTAAAGAGTCCATTGTAAAACGTATGAACTATTGAGCACTTTGGAATTTCATGATTGGGGCGTCTTCGCAGAAGATCCTTGATCCGCTCTTAAGCTTCTTTCAAGGTTTCCCCATCTAATTGCTAAAAGTGGTGATCCAGTTTCTCAATTTAGCCATCTTTGGTAGAGGGAAATATTTAGCTAAGAAAGCTTGAGAGAGTCGGTCCCAAGTGGTGATACTTCCATGTTTTAAAGAATTAATCCATACCTTTGCTTTATCTTGGAAAGTGAATGTGAAAAGGAGTAGTCCTACCGCATCTGTAAACATTCCATTTTGCCTGAATTTGTCAAAAATCTCTAAGAAATTAGTTATATGAACATTAGGATCTTTGTGAAAGAGGCCATAGAATTGAAGAGTATTAGCAAACATTTGAATGAATGTTAGTTTGGTATAAAAAATGGTAGCATTAACGGTTGGTTAAGTGATAGCTAATTGTAATCCTTCAAGAGGTGGTGTGGTGAATTTCTTTAAAGGTTGGTCTCCTTGATTTTCCATCTCTTAAAATTGTGGTTGTTCTCACCTTCTTTGGTGTAAGGTGCATTCAATTTCTAGATTGAGAGGGAGTAAATCTTCTTTGTTCTCTTGATTATGGGTTCTACTCATTCATCTAAAACAAAGAGATAAGAAATATGGTCAGAACAATAAAATAAAATTCTAGACCAATACAAAAAAAATAACTTAGTATTAAAGTTATCGATCACCAACAATGACACCAAAAACATGATGATGGGTACGTGCTATATGAAACCCTTAAGCTACACGTGCATGGATCAAAAGTAATAAAGTGTACTTATGAGTAAGAATATCATTCCTGCAAAGATTGGGTTTAAGTACTAAGTATCTTGTATCTTGTATTATCTAGAGAATTAATAAAGCATGATGAATAAAATTATCAAGAAGAAAATTAAGTTAAACACTAATAATAATGAGAGATAATTAATGGATGAGAATGGTTAGGGGTTCAACTTCACTTGATAATCTTCTATTAGTTTCCTAATCTTTGTCTAATTGGTTCATGCATCATGTGTTAATATCGAATCACTAAGGTGATCAATTAATCCCTCATGAGTAGAAATTAACATATAAAAGCACGTTAAACTAAAGGTTCCTCAATTGAAAAGCTACACATCATGTAATTGCCTCATAAAGCAAGAATTTATGGATAGTAATGGTTTGTCAAGATCCATCAACTCAATAGCAAAACAAGGGAATTGTTAAGATAATGAAACACTTGAGGCCTTTGTTTGTGATGGCATACTTGAATGAAAGGCTAATAGCAAAAATCGTGGTAGACAATGTATTCATCGTAAATGTGTTGCCACTCAAGATATTAGTTGTTATGGGAAAGACAAAGAAAGATTTAATAGTAACATAAGTCTCAATGTCATCCTTTAATATGGAGATCACCAAGACTCTAGGAGTCATACCCATCGAGATCACTATTGAGAGTAAGACTTTTTTGTTTCCACTTTCTTTATTATTAACTCCTTAGCTAACTACAATGCTTTGTTAGAGGGAGATTAGATTCACACCAATTGGTGTGTATCATCTTCCCTTTATCAATTTCTGTTATTTTGCAAAGGAGACGACATAAACGTGGTATACGTAGATAAACAACCTTTCTCTAGATGCTCTGACGTAGTGGATGTTAGGTACTATGATGTAAATTTTTGGCCCAACATAGTACATGGCTAAAAAGAAGAATGGTGATCTTTGGTGTGTTTTACACGTCATTAAATGAAGCAGAGAAACAAGTGAAAGCCCTTTTTAAATCTGTAGTGGTCGTGCTACACATGCTGATGACTTATTTAACCATTAAGGAGGTTAATGATGAATAAGTATACCAAGAAAGAATTGTTGATAATTGCAGCCACAAAGCTTAAATTATACATATAACAAACTTTTGATAGGTTGGAGCTCAAGGCATTTTTAGATGTCTATAATGCTGAGGTATTTTTTAAGCAAGACTACAGAAGAAATGGCAGAGTTACAGGTTCATGACCTAGAACAAATACCTTCAAAGTTTGAAGACCTCAAGTCAAAAGTGTACGATCATATGGAGGAGATAAATCTTATCTCAATTGAGGAGCCAATAATCACATACATCAGTTCATTACTACCTGGACATCTAAAAAGAGCAATTATTGAGGTTTTAAAAGAGTTCAAAGATTGCTTTAATTGGAGCTATAAGCAAATGCTAGAACTAAGTAAGAACCTTGTAGAGCATCACCTTCCCATCAAACTAGATTTTCATCCTCATCAACAACTATTATGTATCAAGGCACAAATTACTCAAGTAATACAATGATAACTAAATATTGTTCCCACGATAATTGTTTTACACAAGTACCGAAAAATCTTAATCTTTCTATTATCTAAAAATCAAATAATCAAGAAAAAAATAACTAAAAATTGAAATTGAAAAAATAATTAAATAAAAATGAGATTTAATTAAAAAAGACTCTTATGACAATGATTTCTAAGGAATTCAAGTACATCACACACAATTCCATAAATATATCAAGAGAATTATTTCAATTGAGATTGAGTTGTGTTTTGAAAATGGATTTTCCTAATTTACCCAGTAATCTCTCTCAAGCAAAATTGAGTCTATTATTACAAAAATTATGTATACTCTAGTGGTCATAAAATTCAATAATATTGCACTAATTTTCATGAATAATTCTTGAATATCTCTAGAAGTTAAGTCTACTCTCATAGTCTCAACTCCTTGTTTAATATGTTAAGACTAACCCTAGACTTTCACTCTCACTTGATCATCTAGAATATCAAACATTGCACATATGTGATCATTCATACATATAAAATCAATTAAGCTAAAATATATTAAATCAAGACACCCAACATAATTGAAGTAAAAATCACTTCAAATATTCATGAAATGAATATTGGGTTTTCATCATAATCCCTAGAATTGAAGAATTAGTTCATCCTAGAAGAAAAAGGAAACAAAGAAGAATAAATCCATTGAATCGAGTGGATAAATTTCCAAAGAAAAGTATTGCTAAACAAAAACAATGAAAATCTTAAGAAAAACTTTCTAAAATCTCTCAAATTCTCTCTCCAAGTTTGCCTCTCATCAAACCCTAAATAAATCACCCTTTAGTCTTTTTGTTTCTCAAAAGAAGCCTCCCTTAGGATTTAACAATTCTGTTATTGTAGATCTACAAGATCCGATGCATTTACCATGCAACTGCTCATGCATTTAATTGCTTATGCAATGCTGCTTTACTGATTGGTCAACTCTGTATCCATGCATGAACCATGCAATATCTCATGTAACACTGCCAAAAAATTGCAATTTAGCTCATTTATAAGATATTCTTAAGTAACTTATTCTTAAGTAAAAACACTATAAAACTTAGAAAAAATTCATAAACCCTAATCTAAAAATATATACTAAAAGAATCTCTATCAAACTCCTCCAAACTTAGAGTTTTGCTTGCCCTTATTCAAAGAAAGAAATCAAACAAGAGAATCTTTCAATTCAACAATTGTAATCCTTTGAACTTAGAAAAATTCCATAACAAATTAAACAATCAAAACTCACAAGAAATCTGAGACATTTGAATCCATTTTCAAAACTTTGCTAGTAGTTTTATAGTATAAATCAACCAAGAAATTCACAAAAATCACAATACACTTTTTTCTTGTTTGATTCAATTAAAAATCAAACATAATATAAGTTAGAATTGTTAAAACTTTTCATAACATTATGTTATCCTAAATTTCATTGGCAAGTACATACAATTAATCTCCTCTAATGTAATTGCATATTTAATCAATAATCAAAAGGTCTTTATTGGCTTGTAATGCGGTTAGGGTAAATGGCTTGCCAAAGAAAAGGATATCAAGTACAAGCAAGAGAATCTTAACATTAAAAAATTAATCAAGTAATATTAAAGATTCCCAAATGTTTTAAAACTTCAACATCCATCATACCTCTCATTCTATTCTCAAGCAACATTCACTCAATCTATCATAATTCTACACAAGCTCATGAGCAATTTGTTGATAACAATCTCTTATACAATTGTGAGCTCTAAATAATGTCAACTTAACTCAAAAGAACTTCACTATTTTTCAAATTTTTTGAAACAAAAGGAACAAAGATAATCACATAATCAATAGTTGTATAATTGCAAGTATCATACTTCACCAATTTCTCCTATATTTCATTCATTTGTAACTTATGTTCAACCATATGTAAAAGAATGAGATCTTACCTTCACTTTATCATATATTGTGGAAATTTGTAGTACTTAAGAAAAATTCAATTCTACAAATTCTCTTAAAGGTAGGCCATAATATGAGTTATATGGTAATAACGATAAGGGTCCCTAGAAAAGGCTTATATACACTCTTAAAATGTATTTGATGGCTCAAAAAGAGTGCAAAGAATAAAAACTGATAAAATATGGAGGGGGTTAAATAGGTTACATAATAAATGTCTAGATCATTTGCTTGATTAAGTGTGAATTAATATTTCACCTCAAAAAATTGTACGTCTTATTCTAGAATTAGTAGAACTTTTCTTTAACAAACTAGCATACACATACTTTGAATTTAAAAAAGCAATCATTCTTAAGTGCAATGATTCAAACAAATTCTCATTCAAATTATACAAGTCACTTGTTTACAAAATTTATCAAACTTCTTCAAATGTCTATATTCTCATATGTAAAGATCATGTCTAATTTACTATGAGAATTTTTCACAATAATTGCATTGATCAATATTTCAATTTAATTCTTCTTTACGTTTTGAACAACAATACTCTAAGAAAGTAAGAGCACTATTAACAAAAGAATAAATAATTTTTAATCAAAGAATAGACTAACTAATTTTTAAACAAAAGAATCATATACTTTTAAAAAGAATTAAAAGAAAAAATATTCATATTCTATGCCCCTCTCCCAAATTTAAAGACAACATTGCCCTCAAGAGTAGTTCTTATCTCTTAACACTTGTTTAAAAAACTGAGCATACAATTCCTTAACATTTCCACTTCTTATCTCTTGCTACTTTTATAAAAAATTGAGCATACAATTCCCTAACATTTCCACTTCTTATCTCTTAACACTTGTATACAAAAATTGAGCATACAATTCCCTAACATTTCCACTTCTTATCTCTTAACACTTGTATAAAAAAATTGAGCATACAATTCTCTAACATTTCCACTTCAATTACTCAAAAAATTCACACAAAGCAAGGTACACCCATACTTAATTTTGTTAATTACAAGAGCCAAATCTCAACATTTAAAGCATGTTTGATTATTTTATCTCCTAATTTCGTGCAAGATAAATCTTTAATTCACTGTTGCATTGAAATAAAAGAAATTCTAATACGACTGTTATAATTATCAATTTCATGAAAATTTCCATAAAATTCCAAATTTCAGCAAAGATTGGCATGAATTTGATCCAAATGGCTTAATCTTGGCTTAAGATTCCAGTTATTTATTTCACAAGCTACACAGTTTAACTACATTTCAACGCTAAGCAAAATATTGACAATTTCACAAATTGATCTTACCATTGTACCTGCGACCTTCTCATCAACAATTAATCCTAAAAAAGCAACATTATTAACCAATCACACTTTAATCACTCATACTTTTTCATCAAACAAAAAAACAAAATTTGATGTAACAGAAACACCATATGCCTCGTTTAAACACTAGATTCATAAACAAATATAATCCTAAAAAATCCTCATTATAAAATTTGTTACTGACCCTGAGTAAAATATATCATAGAATCCACGTCGTAACACTAATTAACCCTGCAGTGTTTTAAATTGAAGCAAAATATCCATAAACCACAAACACAATATCCATAACTAACAAAATTAAAAATCAGTATTCCAAAATGCAATAAAAAGTAATCTTAAAATTTAAAAGCTAAATCCCTCTATGCTCAAGGTGGTGTGGTATGAATCCTATAAAGGCATAAAATGCTTCCAATTGTTGTTGCATGGTTCTCACCCTCATGTCCAATTCTTGAATCTGTGCCACCAGTTAGGTATAGATGGTTCTAGGTGTCTCCTTTTCCTCCTCCTAGTTGACATAAATCTCTCCATGCACTAGAACATATTTATCGTTTTCCTTCTTGCAAATTTGAGCTTAAAGTAGGTAAGAGCATTCGAGATATTCAATCGATGTCAATGGTGCCAATTTACAATCTTAATACCCAAAACTTTGATATCCTATGACAATGGCAGCAACCATAAACCCAACCATAATTTTTCTTTTTGTGATTATGGCAACTTTCTTTAAGTGTTGGAATATATGTACAACCTAATTTGGTTGCTTCTTTTTCATAAACACACTATAAAAATAAATCATTTTGGAAAATCAAACTTGTATTTTTGGCCCTTATAAACAAGGCGTAAGCAAAAAGGCAATGAAAGTAATGAATGGCCAAGATCTTGATTTTGTGTGACTTTGATATTCCTACCACAAAAGTTGATTCTTTTGTTGCGATTTCATTTTAAAACACCGAGTCATTATATTCCAGTGATGGGGTTTGAAGGTCTTCATCAGGAAAACCAAAAATAAGGTTGAAGAAATCAAAAAGTACCTTCTGGTTAGTGAACCATTCTTGTTGGCCATCATCTCCAATATGGCTTAATGCTAGGGTGGTGAGGAACTCTAGTGTAATTCCCATAAAGGATGGAAGTCTCATTTCTATGAATGACATAAATCGACTCATTCTTGCAGATGGACGGCATTCCTTTTTAGATGGAGTCTCTAAAGTCTAACCATAATGAAATTTGTTGGCCTTAAGACCTATAGAACCTCATCGTTTGTACTTCATCGAGGAATTTGAGGTTTGGTTAGAATGGTTCCTTCGACAGTGTGATGGGTGAGGTATCTATGAGTTAGAGTCGGTGTGGTCTTCATAGGAGGTTGATGGAGAACCTCTTTCTAATATCTACTTCTTCATTGCTTGTTTCACTTTCATAATGGTAGGAAATGGTTGTTGGAAACAGATTTTCATAGGAAATGTTAAGGAGGAGAAAATGTGATTATTGGGAGAGTGGGTTTACAGTTTAATGTGGTGATTTCATGGCTATAAGAAGAGGAATAGTATGATGGGTAATGGTTGGGAATGGTAGTGTCGATTGGCATAAACGAAGGGAATAAAATGTTCCTTTAGGGTTTAGTGGAGGAAGATGATTCATTTTAAAATTTTTTTTAAAAAAACCTATTTCGGTTTATGATCACAACTAAAGCCCATTGTCCATTAAAACACTAAAAGCCTCATTTCATTAAAACAAAACACTTCCTTAACTTCTTGTGGACTAAATTCCATCTACAACCTAGATTACTTCTCAACCCAGTTCATTACTTTGAAGCCTAGTTCATCCTTTTCCTGACCCATCTTCATTGAACATCAAGCCCATCACTTCTCTATCATTTCTTCCTTTCTGCTATTTTGCATTCTTTGCATGGCACATGCCATGGCCCATGCACCTAGAACTTCAACATTTATTTATTTATTTAATAATCTGTAAATAAAATTAAACTAAAATGAATTCCATTAATAAAATGAAATAAAATGGAAAAATCCCATGATCAACTCTTCCCAATTGCAATTAAAACTCCAACTTTAAAATAAAAATTCTACTATGCCTATCAGTTAAATATGAAATTATGCAGAAATCAAAATAAACTAAATTGAAACTTAATTGATTAAAAATTCATTAGGTTGCGTCCTAGCAACACTTGTTTATAGTCATTGGCTCAACTTTCCCGAAATTTTATTTTGCTAGAGCATTGAAAAGAAGATATTTTTCTATTTACACTGTCTCTCCATATAAGTAAGGCTTTACTCGCTGTCCATTTACTCTAACTGTGTTTTCATCTGCTCCTTATAATTCTATAGCTCCATGTGGAAATACTTGGATCATTGTAAATGGTGTTGACCATTGGGATTTCAGCTTTCTAAGAAAGAGTCTAAGTCTAAAATTGAATAGTAACACTTGTCCTACTTCAAGCGAACATTTGTGAATATGTTTATTGTGCCAAAGTTTCATTTTCTCCTTATAAATTCTCACACTCTCATAAGCATTCATTCGAATTTTATCCAGCTTATTCAACTGAGATCAAAATTTAGCAGCCTAATAGCCTAATATATCTTGTGCTCTAATTCCACAAGAAGGTGGTAGGCTTTTCCAAATGCTAAACTATAAAAAGACATGTGAAGGGGCATTTTGAATGTTATTCTCTACACCCATAAAAGCATCATCAAGATTTTGTGACTAATCTTTCCTTGAATTTGATATCGTCTTCTCCAAGATGTGCTTCAACTCTCTATTTGAAATTTATACCTATCCATTCGTTTGTGGATGATCTGAGGTGACAATTTTATGTGTGACTCCATACTTCTTAAGTAAAGTTTCAAAATGCCTATTATAGAAATGAGTTCCACCTTTACTTATGATAGCTTTAGAAATTCTAAACCTTAAAAAAATGAACTTCTTAATAAACCTAGTCACCACTTTAGCTTCATTCATTGGTAAAGTAAGTGTTTCAACCCATTTAGATACATAATCTGTTGCAACTGGGATATAAAGCAACCCATGAAATAGAAGAAATGGCCCCATGAAATTAATACCTCATACAATAAACAATTCTACTTCAAGAATGATAATGACATTTCTTGATGTCTTGATATATTGTTTGTCCTTTGGCAATGATCACATGAATGCATGAATTTTCATGTATCTTCAAACATGGTAGGCTAGTAAAAACCACTTTGTAAGATCTTTGCAATTATTTTAGTGGTGATAAAATATTCACCACTTTCTAAAGAAAGACAATGTGCTAGAATACCATGAATTTCTTCCTTAAGCACACAGCTCCTGATAAATCCATCAGCATAATGCTTGTAAAGAAGAGGTTCCTTCCAAAAGTAATGCTTGCAAACTACAAAAACTTTTTCTTTTGGTGGTATGACATAACTGTAGGTATGATTCCACTCATAATATAATTGAAAATGTATGCGTACCAAGGTATTCTAATATTAATCACAAATAGTTGCTTCTCTAAAAATGTTTTTTTAATTTCCAAACTACTGTTTTCACTTTTCTGAGACTGAATTCATGACAATTGATCAACAAAAGCATTCTTTGTCCCTTTTTTGTCCTTGATTTCAAGATTGAATTCTTACAATAAAAGTACCCAACATATGAAATGAGGCTTGGTGTCATTCTTGCTTAATAGACACATTATCTCAATATGGTCTATATATAATGTGACCTTAAAACCTACCAAATATGACCTGAATCTATCAAATGCATACTTTATGGCCAACAACTCTCTCTCCGTAGTGGCATAATTCACTTGAGCTTCATTAAGTGTTTTGCTAGCATAATAAGTCACATGCATTCTCTTATCCCTTTTTTGGGCCAAGACTGCTTCGATGGCGTAATCACTTTATTTTCTGGCCCAAGACTACTTTGATGGCATAATCATTTGCATTACACATGTGCTTAAATGGTTGGCTCCAATCCAAGGCTGCTATGATAGGTGCTAAAATTAAGGCTTTGTTTAACCTACAAAAAGCATTAACACATTCTTAGTCAAAATTAAATGCAAAATCTTTATTAAGCAAGTTACAAAGAGGATTTGTAATTCTTGAAAATCCTTAATAAAGCGACGATAAAATCTCACGTGACCAAGAAAACTTTATACTCCATTGGCTAATATAGGTGGGGGCATCTTCACAATAGTCTTTATTTTTGTTCTATCCACCTCTACACCTCTCGTGGACACTTTGTGGCTAAGTACCACACCTTTTTATACCATAAAGTGACAGTTCTCCCAATTCAAGACTAGGTTTGTTCCCTCACATCACCACAAAACCATGAAAATATTAACTAAACATGTATCAAAAGAATCTCCAAATAGAGAAAATCATCCATAAAGATTTCCATAGTTTTCTCAACAAAATCATTAAAAATTGCCATCATACACTATTGAAATGTAGTTGGTGCATTGCACAAACCAAATGACATTCTCCTAAACGCAAATATGCCATAAGAGCAAGTGAAGGTAGTTTTCTTTTCATCTTTTGAATCAATGAGAATTTGATATACTTAAAATAGCCATCTAAAAAGCAGTAATAAGCACAACCCAAAAACCTTTTAAGCATTTGATCAATGAATGACAAAGGGAAATTATCTTTACAAGTGGCCATATTAAGCTTCCTATAATATATACACACTCTCCACTTATTAACCATTCTTATGAGGATCAATTCATTTTGCTCATTAACAACTATGGTCATCTAATCTTTCTTAAGCACAACTTGCATAAGACTCACCTATCTACTATCAGATATGGGGTATATAATACTTACATCACTTTCTTTATATTAGGATTTAATCTCCTTTGATGCTCAACGGATGGCTTGTGATCATCTTCCATGAGAATTCTATGCATATAAAAAGAAGGACTAATCCCCCTAATATCACTAATAATCCATCTTATGGATTTCTTTTTTTCCTCTTAATCTCTCAATAATTTTTCTTTCTAGAGTTTAGTCAAATGAGTTGAAATGATCATAAATAAGGTATGGTTTTCCCAAATTAGAAATCTTTCAATAGAAGTTGGGGGAAGAGTCTTACCTTGCCCAATTCCTCAAACCTAAAATGTTTGAATGGAGCATTTGCTTCCAAGAAGTGGGTTGCACTTTCAATCTCTAAATTCTCATGTGATCATGATGCCCCTTGAACCAAAGAAGCTTCAAATGGATCTTCATTACAGTCATTTTAAAATACTTCTTGCATCAAACTATTAACTACATCCATTCTATTGCACTCTTGAATGGGATAAGGTCATTTTGTTGCCTTGAAAACATTCAACTCTATCGATTCTCCCTTCAAATTTAATATGTGTTTGTCCTTTTTCACATCAATTATGGCCCTTTCGATCTCCAAGAAGGGTCTCCCAAAAATCAAAGGAGTTTTTACAACCTCATCCATGTCTAAAACAATGAAATCTACCAGAATGTAGAATTTCCCCACTCGTATGAGCACATTCTCCACCACTCCAACCAGACATTTAATAAAGCGATTTGCTAATTACAAGGTAACCATGGTTAGTGATCTCACCAAGATTTATTTTTTTGCAAATAGAAAGAGGCATTAGACTAATACTCGTACCTAAATCACATAATGCTCGATCAAATTTATAATCAAAGATTTGACAAGGAATGGAAAAAACTCCCTAGATCCTTAAGCTTAGGCGGAAGCTTATTTTAAATTATGACACTACACTCCATCGAAAGGGTTATTATCTTAAATAGCTCCAATTCTCTCTTTTTAGACAAAAGATCCTTAAGAAATTTTACATATATGGGCATTTATGCCAAAGCCTCGATAAATGGAATATTGATGTGAAGTTGATTGAATATCTCAAAAAACTTGGCATACTACTTATCAGGTTTTTATTTTTGCAACCTTTAAAGGAGATGTATAGGTAGAACATATGGTTTTAGTGGTGGACGCTTGGTTGCTTCATCCTTTTTGGCTTCTTCCACCATATGATCACGATCTAGACTGAAAGTTGGGTATGTTGCCTCATTTTCTTATCCTGAAATCCTAGGATTTTTAGGAATTTTTTAAAGTTTTAGGGCTGCCTTCTTAGTTTCACTGTTGTCCTTATGTGGGAGGTCAGATATCTCCATGCCACTCCTTAAGGTTAATGCCTTACATTACTCTTTTAGGTTGATTTCAATTTTGCTTAGCAATGAACCTTGTGTTCTAGCATTGAAATTATTTGACAATTGCCTAATTTTCATTTTTGAGTTTTGATTATGTTACTCCACTTGGTTCGCCCTTAACTTAAGCTTATCTATCTTATCTAGCTTGTTTTCCACCTTCTCAAACTTCTCAATTAAGAACTTTTACATGTCCCAAGGTTGTTTCTCCTCTTATTGATTGTGTTAGCCCATAAGTACACCACCTTGTTACCTTTTAGGAAAACTAAGAGGAATAAAAGGTTTAGTTTGATTAGCTTGGTTACTTCATGAAAAGTTAGGATGATTCCTCTACCTGGGGTGGTACGTGTTGGAATACAAATAATGGGGCTGCTTTTTAAAGTTAGACGCATATTGGACGTGCTTGGTAAAATTTTGGACAAATGGATTTTCCATTTGACATTTAGTACTTAAGTGTCCTTAGCCACCCCATTCACAGCTCATCATTGGTGTGTTAATAGTATGGACTCTTACCCTATCAGCTTTCTTTAAAAGAGCATCCACTTCAACATTTAGCATAGTGCAGACTTTAAATTCATGAATACCATCAACTCTTTTTTTTTTACACCTTTTTCACTTGCCTATTGGCAGTTGTTTAAGGCCATCTTTTCTAACAAAGCATAAGCATTATCGATTGATTTCCCCATCAGTGCACCTCTGTTGCAGCATTTATAGTAATGCATACCGAATGGTTAAACCCATTATAGAAGGTTTGGACTATCAACCAATCTGACAAACCATGATGTGGACACCTTCCATATAACTACGTAAACCTCTCTCATGCTTTATATAATGTCTCACCCAGTTCTTATTAAAAGCTTGCAATTGCTTGCCTTAATTGTGTGATCTTACTTGGTGAAAAATATTTTGCCAAGAAAGCCTCAAAAAGATCCTCCCAAGTAGCAAAAGAATTAGGTGCCATTGAAGTCAACAACCTTTTAGCCTTGTCTGTCAATGAAAAAGGAAATTGCCACAATCCAATAGCATCATTAGTTGCCCCACTAATCTTGAAGGCTATATATATTTCTAAGAAATTAGTGATGTAAGCATTCAGATTCTCAATAGCTTCACCCCCAAATGCATTTTGTTATACCATCTGGATAATCATTAGTTTAATTTCAAAATTGTTGTTGGCAACAACTAGTTTTGCAGTGCTTGACTAAGCTTTTTGAATATGAGGCATGGTGAATTCTTGTAAAACTTTTAGTCTTTCTCTCGTTAGCCATTGTATCCATAAGCAAACACTTTTTCTATTTTTGGATTTGCCATCGAATGTGAAATGTGCATTCAATTTTAGGATCAAATTTAATTAGTTTGAGACTTTTTGATTGCCACATAACCAAGGACTTCACCTATCAAAATAATAAACTATAATTAAACTTGCAAAATTATTAAAATGCATAAATTGAATACTAGATTAATAAAAATCCTAAGTGATATCAATATTATGAAAAAATCAATCCCTGGCAATGGCGTCAAAAACTTATTGCGTATGTAACCCTTGCAAGTGCATAAATCACTCAATTAATACAATGATAAGTAGAGTCATTCTTATGAGGATTGTTTTACATAAGTACTAATAAAATCTTAATTATCCTATTGTCTTGCAATTGAATAATTAAGAAGAAAATAACTAAAATTTGAAATTGCAAAAATAATTAAACAAAAATGAGATTTTATTAAAATAAACTCTTGTGGCAATGATTTCTAGGGAATTCGAGTAGACCATAATACTATTCCATAAATGTATTAAGAGAATTGTTTCAATTGAGAATGAGCTGTGCTTGGAAATAGATTTCCCTAGTTTAACCAATAATCTCTCTCGAGCCAAAATTAAGTCAATTATTACCCAAATTATGTCTGCTCCCATGGTCACAAAATTTAATATCAATGCATTAAGTTTCATGAATAATCCTTGAATATCTCTAAAAGTCGAAAGTACTTTTATAGTCTCAATCTCTAAGTTTAATATGTTAGGACTAACCCTATACTTCCATTTTTACTCCATCATTTAGAATCTAAAACATTGCACATATGCAACCGTTCATACATACAAGATCAATTAAGCTCAAACATATTTAATCAAGACACCCAGCACAATTAAAGTAAAAATCATTTCATAGATTCATGAAACAAATATTGGGCTTTCACTGTAATCCCTAGAATTGAAAAATTAGTTCATCCTAGAAGAAAAGGAAATAAAGAAGAAGAAATTCATTAAATTGAGTATAAAAATTTCCAAAGAAAAGTCTTATTAAACAAAAACAATGAAAACCCTAAGAAAAACTCTCCAAAATCTCCTAAATTCTCTTACAAATTTTAAGTAGATGATAGACCTGAAATTCTCTCTCCAAATCTGCCTCTCATCAGACCCTAAATGAATCCCCCTTTGATCTTCTTGTTTCTTAAACGAAGCCCTCCTTAAGTGTTTAACAATTTTGTTCCAGCCGATCTCCATAACCCAATGCATATATCATGCAATTGCCTATACATTTAATTGCTTGCATGATTTTACTCTACCGATTGGATAACCTTGTATCCCTGCATGGTCTAACACATGAACCATGTAATATCTCATGCAACACTACTGGAAATTCCAATTTAGCTCATTGTTAAAAGATTCCTATGCAAACATAAAAGAAAGATAAATTAACTTATTCCTAAATTAAAATACTATAAAACTTGAAAAAAATTTCTAATCTCTAACCTAAAAATATATGTTAAAAGAAACCCTATCAATAACCACCAAAAAGGATGTTTAAGGAGACATAATTAAAAGTGAAAGAAGAAATTGAGAAATTGTTGAAGGTAGGCTTCATTAGGCCTATAAGGTTTTCTTGATGGCTTTCTAACATAGTTCTTGTTATTAAAAAGGATGGAAAGCTTCATGTTTGTATGGATTTTAGGGATTTGAACATTGCCACTCCAAAGGATATATGTGTCATGCCAATAGCTGACATGTTAGTTGATGTTGCTGTGAAGAACAAATTACTATCCTTCATGGATGATTTCTCTAGTTGCAACTAGAATTTGATATTTAAGGAAGACATTTCAAAAATAGCTTTCTATTATTAAGGTAGAATTGGGACTTTTAAATGGCTGATCATGCCATTTGATTTGAAAAATGCTAGAATAAATGACCAAAAATATGGGAAGTGATTCCCCAATTAGGGGGTCCCTTTAAGGTACACAAGATTTTGGAAGGAAATGCATATTATCTTTCTAGTCTCTATAAGGAGCTACATAGTTTCTATTGTCCCACTATGTGGCAAATAATGGAAAAATGAGTTGAATGATACTTTAGGTCGACCACACAACTATATCTTAGTGAGATCTCTAAACTTAAATCTAGGAATTTATTAAGACTTAGTATTATTTGTAGGTCATCATGATGGCTAAAGTTTTCTTTCCTACATAGGTTGGCTAATAAGCCACTTCTAATAAAAGAAGGTCAGTCTTATGGCCATTTTCCCAACTTATGGGTGTTTATTTTCTCTTATTCTCATTCTCTATTTGAAATATGGTTTGAGTAGATCAACATAATATATCAAAAATTACAAATCATCAAACAAGAATCGTCACCCCAAGCCTCAATGGCATCAAGTCACATGGTAACATGATGCAACATGATGATTGGAGTGTATAGTGTGCAGAAGTTTAGTGAAGTGGCTACGTGAATGCAATGAATGACTGCATGATGCAAGTTGATAGTTCCGGTGGTTGGTCTACTATATGTTTAAGTGATATGGTTGCATAAAATTGGTTGAAAAGCCATTTCTCAAACCTCAAATCTCATTTCTTAGAGACCATCAAATATCACCACAAAAAAAAAATCAAAAATAAAGTTAGTAAAAAAGCCACTTTAAAGCCAAATAATGGCAATCCTTATAAATCAAATATTCATTAAAAAGGGATAATCAATATTTAAAGATTAAAAGTAATGTACAGAGAAAGGAAGTTAGCAAAAATCTCTTCTTGGAGGACGAAAAGAAATGAAACGGCTTTATCTAGATGGTGAAAAGGAATCTATAGTAAATATTATCACAAAGGTACATAAATTCAATTTTTAGCATAAAGTATATTTTATGTGAGATTGAAAATATAGTTTCAGACCTAGTATATTAGACTAGGCTTAGATACAACTTTGGCATATCTTATAGTAATAAAGCACTCACATTAGAAAATCTATGTTACACATACAAATTTATAAGAATCCCTTAGGGCATCAGCTAGATGGCCATTTCATTTTTTGCTAACTAAATATAGAGAATAAATTGAAATGTAGTGTTGGTGATTTATTTTGGTTAAACACCTATATAGTGAAAGAACTCCAAGTGACCAAAATAATTATTCTATATATAATGGATGACTTTGGAAATTAACATAGACAGTATAAGAAAAGAATTACTATGGTGGAAAAATCATTATAAATCAAGGCAAAAAAATTTTTCGAGATGGCACACAATTTTTGGTGATTAAATATTGCCAAATAATAAGAGATCTCCAAGCCAAAATCATAAAAATGACTACTTGGCCATTTTAAAATAATATTTGGCTACATAAATCCTAAGCTCGTCCTAGTTCTATTGGCAAAGTTTGGATCACCAAGGCCAGACAATACACAAAATCATAGAATCGCTCATAAAAAGTCATTTCCATATCAAGATCTATAAGAATTATATGAGATCTCTAAGGCTAAAAATTGGTCTAAGGACCTAAAACACTAAATATTTGGCCAAATATATTTTTATTCATTCTAAAAAATCACAAAATGGCTTATTGAAGCCATATCCACATACAAAGTATTCAAAGTGGTTCAATGGTGAATAGTTCATAGGGATCCCTAAGCAAATAAAGTTTAAAATAGGCAATTAACACAAAATATATTTTTAAAAATCATTAAATTTGTTAGAAATTATTTGAATGGTGTCCAACTAAAAATAAATTTAATCAAGTTATTTGATTTTTTTAATGAATTGTAGGTGATAGCCATTCATGAATAAAGTCCCAAATATGTAAGCATCTAGTATAAAATCTCAAATCCAAGATAGCCATGCCAAAACATGAGTAATGATCAAATATAACAATTTAAGGAACAAGAAAATTAAATTAATATTTCTTGAATCTCTTCTTATAATAAAACTTTAAAGATTTATTGGTAGGAAGTGGAAAGCAATAAGGGGTTGGATCACTAAGGGTAGTCAAACCAGTTTTGTGCTTGAAGAAGGAATGGCTCAAGCTTGCCTTGATCAAGCTTAAGTTGGTCGGCCGAAGGAGTAGTGTCAAAGGGGAATTGGCAGAAGTGTGGACCCAATGATGAAGACCTGATCTAGTTAGGTTGACACTGCCAAGAGGATCCAATAGGTTTTGGTTACTTACGTGAAAAAATGAGTACCCAATTTTGTTGGGGTTAGTAGCGATGTTGAACTGAAAAGGAGCAAACTGAGAAGCCAACTTAAGGCTCGCATTGCCAATGGATATCATGCAAAAGAAGGATGCTAAGGATGGGTGTGTTGTTGGTAGATAAAGAAAGACAAAGGGATTTCGGGCTTTTATTTGGTGTTGATGAATTTGTGAGAGAATGGATATTTTAAGGGATTTGAGATTTTTGAAAAAAAAAAAAGAAAAAGTAGATGGTTATGTAGAAGGAAAAAGATTAATGGTGGAAAAATTTAAATGGGTCTCTTGATTATGCTTTTGAGGTAAAGAAACAAGGAAGATAAAGAGATGGAGATTAGGAGTTTTGATAGAAAAGTGAAAGTTTTAGTTATTTTGCACTTTGTTTTTGCTCTAGTTTACTTAAAGTTGAAATTTTAACTTTTCAAGTATAAGGGAAGAGAAGATGAAAAGGTGCATAATTTAAAATTACACATGTATAACCTTGGGCTTTTGAGCTAAGTTATACATATACGAGTGGGTATTATTTACATCTAAAATATTTTCAACACAACCCAAATAATTTCAATCTAGCCCATTAATTTTCTCATTAAATAAATAATTTTTTATTTATTAAGAATAAAAAATAATTTTTATTTAATAAGAATTAAATAAAAGTAAATAAATAAATTTTACTTAACAAAAATTAAATAAAATTGTTCATGGAGTATAAGCTATGCTAGACAAACTGGGTTTATGGAACTAGAAAATAGGAAGAAGATGGAGCACTATGTCGCTAATGTACTAGACAACTGAATGGAGAACGTGGCAGAGACAATTAACTTAGAGCCCTTATTGTCTAAGGGGAAGTTATGTCAAATGAAACAAGCATATGTAGTTGGAAAAAAAAAAAAAGAAGAATATGGAACACTAAGCGACTAGTGTACTAGTTAGCTGAAGTAGAGAACATGAAAATATGAAGATGTGACAATTACCTTTAGTATTTTATAAGAAGGGAGATGCTCAACAAAAGATGAACACACACTAATATCAATAAAATTTTACTTAAAAAGCATCCAAACTCAGCATGTCAATAATCTTCAAACACATTCAGTAAAGTTCATACTGCTTTCAAGCCAATTTTATAGTTTTTTCTAGCTTTCTCCTATTAATATAATTCAATAAGTATTTGTTCTTATTCAAACATGTCAAACATTCTAGGTCAAAACATTTCTTTCCAAGAGTCTTTCTTTTAAGTGTTGTTACTATAATTCATTACTATTTTCTATTTGCATTCGAATCTAAGCAAATTGTGGTAAGGGAGTTTGGGGATTCAATATTCATTTTGGTTTAGAAATCAAGAAAAGTGCAATCCAATTAACAGTTTGTGCACCTCACAAACGTAGCACGCCCGATTTTCGAATTCCATATTCAACATAGTCATATAATAATTCAATTAATTTTATTATGGTCTTCTAATTAAATTTCCAACAAAATTTACTATTTTCACTAATGATGTGTCTTACTTAAGTTAAATTTACTTCAGTTTTCTTAGAACCAACTAAAGCCTTATTTACTGTGATAAACCCTTCTTATTTTAATGACCTCCACATTTTACTAATCACTCTCCATAATTTTATAAATTTGTTAAGACACCTTTATCTCAATTAGCTATTTCTCTTTTTTCATAAAAATCTTGAATTGCAAAATTAGAATTTCAAATTTGTAGATTCTTCTTTGATGTTGCATGTGAGTTTGTTTGATATAAGAAGGATAAGAGTACTACAAAAATAATGATCAACAAAACTCTTCCTCAATCAAGATGAGGCTACAATTAGGCGATTAAAGTGTCAATGTCCTTAGCTAAACACTAACTAAGCCACAATTAATCCCCTTATTTTCTCTCTTCTTAAAAAATTTTTATTTTTTGATTTTTTTGTTGTGTTTGTAGGTGTGTTCTACTTGTACTCCCTTTCCTTTCTCATCCATTAATAGCCCTATTATCAACTGACATTATTATTCATCTTCTACTATTATTTTTTTCTTTTTATTATAGGTGATTCACATATATGTATATAGCTATGTTTGTGTGATATTATTTTAAATGCAAGGATAATGATGGTTGGTGATGAAAATGTCATAAAGGAAATACAGATAAAAGGTGAGTTAGTTGTTTTTAGTTTGGAGGAGATAGGATCTTTAGGAGTTATGAGGGAAAGGGAATGGGTTATTTGTGTTATTGGTGATTATAACCCTAAGGTTGATCTAGGTTGCTACAATATTTTATTGTCTCAATCTCTTAAGTAATGAATATTGATGATTACTTTAAGTGATCCCAAAATTAAGAGAAGTTCTAATTTTATGATTGAGTGTTTATATGTAGTTTGTTTGCATACGGGTATTGTTGACTCCAAAAAGGAAGGCAAAGGCACACTCCAAAGACAATGCTTTAGAAGACATAATAAGGCTATAAGGGGAAGGGTGCTTTGCCTCTAGGGAGAGAGATATGCTTACTAAAAAGCAAAAAAAATGTTTGTTTTTAGCTTTCTTGAGCCTTCAAAAAAGAAAGTGTACAAAGGTTTTTCCTTAGCTTCTAAAAAAAATAAGTTTCATTTAAGCTTTTAAAAAGATAGCGAAAGACTTAAGTGTGACTTGAAGAATGGATGTAAGCATATTACTGATTATTTTTCTTTGTGTTTTATTTTTCCTTCTTTTACTTTATCAAGTTTTTCTAATAGCAACTAATTCACCCACCCTCTTGGTTTATTGGTCTCGTTAAGTTTAATAAATGGTATCAAAGCCTAGCCTATTTTCAATGCTTAGTTGTGAGAGAAAAAAAATCTATGACAACCCAAAATGAGCATTGATCATAAGGGCAATCAATGATGAGAGCTCCATTGTTTAACAAAATTGATTATCAGAATTAGAAAGTAGAATGTGTTGTTTTCTAAGTTTAGAATCTATTGAGTTGTAGAAAATTGTAGAAAAAGATCAATACATTCCAATGAAAATACTTACAAATGGAACTCAAATAGAGAAATACATTGGTGAAATATCAAAAAAAAAAAAAAAAAAAGAAGTTGCGAACAATGACAAGGCCATTCACATGCTCTTTTATGCCTTAAGTAAAAGCAAATATAATAAAGTGAGCATGAAGACAATTGCCAAAGAAATTTGAAAAGTTTTGAAAATTACACATGAGGGTACTTCTCAAGTCAAGGAAAACAAAATGGAAACCCTCAATTTTCAATACGAGACCTTTTTTGATGTAGTTGGAGGAGAAAATTTTTCAATATGTATGATCACTTCATCAAAATAGTAGGTGAAATGAAGCCTTTTAGAAAGACTTTCACTAATGAAACTCATGTGAAAAATTTTTTGAGGTATCTACCAAAAGAATGGCTTGGTAAGGTCACTTCCCTCAAAGAGTCAAAAGACCTAAAGACCATGCCACTTGATTAACTACTTAGTAATCTCATTGGCTATGACATGAATGTAAATAGAAAAGCTCCATCCCTATTGATAGAAGCTAATTAAAGAAAATTCAGACTTACAATCAAAGCCACTTCTAAACCATTAAGATTTAATGATGAAGAATAGATTATGAAGATTTGGATCTAATGATGAATCAATTAGGAGGATACTTAAAAAGATGGTTTAAAAGAAAGACAATGGTAAGCTTAAGCAAATAGAATGCTATGAATGTGAAAAGTTTGGTCACATAAAGATTGACTTTCCTAAGGTTAAAGCTAAAAAGAAGAAAAAAAAAAAAGTATACAAAGCCACTTGAGATGATTTAAGCTCTATTAAGTGAATTCAATCTAAAAATGACCAAGGAGGATGATAAGGGAGAAATAAATATATGCTTAATTATATGAGCACTAGATTTTAGATTACTGGGATACGAATCCAATGATGAGAACCTTATTGAATTCATCCTTAAAAGGGTGAAGAAAATAGTGCATAAGAAGGGGAAAAAGCTTGGATAAACCTTGAACCAAACCTAACCCTTAAACACCTAAACGTAAAAGCCCAATTCTAAAATTTTAAGAGTGATTTGTATAATCAACCTAAAGGTCTATATAGACAACCTATGGTCTATACAGACAACCTGCTAAAAGCCAAGCAATAAGAAGATTCTGATATAATTACCAAAATAGTCAAATTATTTATACATTTATGTAATTGTCAGTATAAACAACCTATGGCTTGTACAACTTCAAAATCTTAAATTCTAGAATATTTTATCCATAGAGAGATGGGAAGAGTGTGCAATTTTTGCTACATAACATAGGTACACCTCCTTATCTTTATAAAGGGAGGCTAATTTTTACCCTAAGGAATTACTGTCAAATTGAAAACTCAAAACCTTAAATACATACCGAACCAAAGAAGCCCAATAGATATTTACCTACATTTGAAGTTGAAGGTAAAAGAATAAGCTTTACCCTTCTTTGCATTGGAATCTTTGAATTTTGGAGAAAAATTTTATCACTTTAGGTGCTTCTAAAGGCCAAAAGCTTACATCTATGCCATCAATGCCATCTTTTCTCATGTTTCTTCCTTTTCTTCTACTTCTTTTTATTTTTAGCTAATAATAGGCCTAGTGATCTATATAGACACTTCATTATATGACATCTTTATGGTCTATATAGACCACAAATACTTTTCATAGGCATTATTCTCAATAATGTTCTTTTCTCTTATTTCTTTGATTTATAGTGATTTTCTTTATATTTTAAGACTAAGTATGAATTGGATGAGCTAGATTATGTTAACAAAAAATCTTTATCTACCATATTTAACCATATTTTATGATCAAAACTCGTGTTAGGTGAAGTTACTATTCTTGGACGTGGTTTGATCTTCACTTTATGGCTCTTTTTAACATGTGATTAAATGAAAAATGATAGGGAAAGGATACAAGGCTAATAATCCTTAAATTTTGTCAAATTTTTTGATTACTTGATGTATTTTTATATTATTCCTTTTATTATGGCTATCAACATTATCCTTAAAGGGAGTTATTGGTCTTCTGCATGGCCAAACTAGCTCTCTCTCTATCTTTATGGCATGGGTTATAAAGGTTCATAATTTGGGGTAGGAAATAGACACTTATGACCCCCCCTATTGGGCCATTCTACGTTTTATCCATTTAGCTCATTAGACTTGTCATGCCACTATGCACACACTCATTCATTAAGGATACATCCTAGCCCTTTCCATAGCTAGGATTATGTCTCACTTTTTCCTTTGATGTGTTGATTTGTTTAGGAACTATTTGGGTGAGGTTTTGGATAGCTAGGACCCTATGATGTCACCCCTCATTTTGCCCATGATTGAAATGTTGCATTATTTACTTAGCCTCCCTTCATATTCACACTTTATGATATCACATATAACATTGATTCATTACAAATCCTTTTTTCATCATTTTAGCATATTTTGAT
>CATIWR010198621.1:0-24725 GCA_949677035.1 Omphalea diandra
CCCACCCAAATCAGAATTTTTAATCTCTCTGTTTATATATATATATATATATATATATATATATATATATATATATATATATATATATATATATATGCCAACTCAGTATCTTTAGACATATAGTTAACTAGATATCTTAATTTTTTTTAACCTTTAAAATGAAAAAGACATCTAAAATATTAAAGTTGGCATATATATATATATATTGTTAAGATATGTTAATGCTAGGGTTTTTTGAAAACTGATAACATAATTCACGTTAACTTCAGAAAACGTTGAGAGAGAGCAAGAGAGAGAGAGAGAGAGAGAGAGAAGAAAAATAACCTTGGTGCTAACACATCTTCTATTTGAAAATCCTATTCATGTGGATACCTATAGAGGACGATCATCCTTTGGTGACATCTGGATTCTACTCCAAGTTTGAGATTTGGTGCTATCGGTGTAAACCACCTCTTTACCTTCCAACGTTCTTGCATCTCTTATCCGAATTGATAAGGTTTTCACATTTCTTTTAATTTAATTTAATCATATGGATCCTTAGCTAGTTTCCTATGTAAAAAAATTTATTTTTCCAATATGTTTGTTCTATAAAAGCCAATAAGAAACAACGCGTGAATGGCATAGGTCAGGTTGCACTAGCTTTCTTTAGTCAGTGCTCCTCATTATCATTAACTGATACTTCTTGCAGTATATCTAAGGAGGACTTATGAGCTATTATTGTTCAATAGACTTAGTAGGAGTTCAAGGTGTAGATGGATAAGCAAAGGCAATCTTTCTAGTAGTAGATGGACGAGTAAAAGCATGAGATAGATAAAATGCATCACCTCAATAAAGAGTTGGCTGGCCTGTGGCACCTATTTTGCATTAACTCCTCCCTCTGATCAAATACTCACTATTGATGATTATGCGAATGACATTGTCGATTGACCCTTGTGATTTTTTATGATTTTTATATACTTATATAGTTTGTGAATTTTTTTATGCACTTTGTAAATATACTTTATGATATTTTTTTTCATTTATACTTTATAATATACATTTAGACATTTAACTTAATAACAATATAATTTTGATATTTTATTATTGTGATATGTTTTATTAAAAATAAAATATAGATTTCAATAAATATGTAATAAGTAACATACATTCAATAGTAAAAAAAAATATTAAATTAGGTTGAATTTCTAAAATTTGTCACTAATATACCTAAATTAGTGATGGACTGTTGTTCATCATTAAATTGGATGGCAACTAATAATGGAGACAACTACAACTACCATATATTGCTAAGTTCCTTAGTCAGGGTCCCATACAATAGCGACTAATTTTTCATCGCTAATTTTATCACTGAATAATTGATGGAAAGGAATATCCATCACTAATTGGTTTAGTAAGCACCACTTTAGCAACATATTCTATCCATCGCTAATCTTTATTGTTGGCCCTAGGCACCAAGAAGGGGGTTGAATTGGTGTATATAAAAAAATTTAGATGAGAGTAAATACGAGGTGGAAAATGAGACATAAGATTTATAGTGGTTCAGGTATAATCAGCCCTACGTCCACTCTCAATTTTCTGCAATTGGGTGTTCCACTAACTTCAAATGGTGTTTCTAAACTCACACCTAACTTTTACACTTTGTGTTTTCAAGGCTCACATAACAACCTTTACACTATATATTTTTAAGGCACACACAATAACCTTTAAACTATGTGTTTTTAAGGCTCACACAATAACCTCTCTTGAATGTTTTCACAGGCTCACACTACAACCTTTACAATTGGTGTTTAATGCTCACACCCAACACTTACAATCTTATAAAGAAGAGAAAAAAATGAGTAGCAAAAGATTAAGAGCTTTAACACAAGTAATGAATTATCTATCTATCTTATTTCTCATTATTTAGTGGAGTATTTATATCCTATACCAATCAAAGAGACATTAGACTTTAAAGCTTAACAAATCTTCAAGACATGTTAGGCAGATTTTGCATTAATTGCACTAGTCCATATGGCAACTTCTTATTGGTTCGTCAAGAAAATATAGTCGTTGTGTTCCAACTACCCATAAAAGTAGCGGTCGCGATTTTTCATTGTATAGAGTGCGACTTAGGACGGGAATTCTTCTATTTGAAAGACCTTTTTCTTCTTCTTGAATCTCGGTCACTACCCAAAATATCGCTCTTATGAATTTTATTCTCCAATGGATACCTGGGACACTTGTCATGCTATGATTGTGGACTTGCTTCCCTCTTGATTTACTTTGAAAGTCGGGGTCACGATTGAGGCATGACACACACCCCGAATTCATCTATGACTTTGACACTCCCATCTTTGGATGAGTCGCGGCAGCGATGATACCCACAAATCCTTATAGTCGAGTTTCACCTTTTTCTTGAACTATATCACAATCGTGAATTAGAAACTACTGACAGCGAATTTAGATAAACTTTGTCTTCTTGAGGATTATGCTATTCTTCCAACTTTCAATGGAAAACTAACTTAATTTTTGCAAAACAACACTCAATTGAAATATTAGACATGATCAATCTCCTTTGTCAAGATTAAAAGAGTCCAAGACTTAGCATTAACCATCCTAATCCAACAATCTCTCACTTTTTGATTTTGACAACCTAGATTGAGCCTAAGGGAAAATAATGTAAAAATGTGAAGTTGGAGTGTAATATGATTTAATGAATACTTAAGGTAAAATTCCTAAGTATGACATTCAATCATTCAAAGTAAGATTTCTAAAAATCCTAAGTATGACAATATGATGCTCCCCCTTAACTTATGTTATAATTTGCAAGTTATTTTCACTCCCTTAGACTTAGATTCTTTCTATCTCTCCCCCTTTGGCAATATCAAAAAGAGGGTTCATAAGGGAAAACAATACATGCATAAGTAGTTAAGTAAACATTGGGAGCAAATGCATAAACAAATGAAGTAAAACAAGCACATAACACAAAATTTCAAAGAAACAATCTTATATATATATATATATATATATATATATATAAACTTGGAAACAAGTTGTGAGGGATCACATTTTGTGTAAAAAAAAAAAAAGAAAAATACAAAAGAGATCCTAAACTATAAAGCAAGAGAATCATCTTCAGAAAAGTCTTCATCTTCACCTTGATCTTCACCTTCAGCCTCATCTCCATCCACAACATCATCATTGTCTTTTTATTCATAAGTGTCATCAAACTCTGTGAAGTCCAGAAGATGGCAAGGGGGGACTCCCAACTTCTCTTGCAAATTAACCATATCACTATGAAGATGAGATAGGAACAGAAATCTCTTTTTCATCATCCTCATCAACTTATCAAGCTTGTTGTTTACAGTTGCAAGGGAGAGTTTAGCCTTAGGCTTTGGCTGAGGAGGGATGGATGGAGCTCCTTCTTCAATAGCTAGTCTTTTCCTTTTGGGAGTTTGTGAAGACTCTATTTTCTTTGCTTCAATGGCACCTAGGGTATATACATAGGTGTCTGGATGAATAGCCTTGGTATTGATAAGGTAGGTGAGATCAAGGAAGTTTTGTGAAGGGAGAAGTTTCTTAGTGAGGAATGTCTCATTTTCCTCATCAAGTGCTCCTACAAAGCAGTAAATGGTTGTGATATGTAAAGATAGCAGGTGGCACAGATGGTAATACCTTTCATGAGGTGGAGTATAGGTGGTGCAGATGGCTGAGCTACTGCCTTGCCCTTATCTGCTCTGGATATCTTCTTTGGAACCATTTTAAAGGATGAAGAGGATTTGAAGACTTTAGAGATATTTGAGAGAGAGAAAATGATGTTGGAAGTGAAGTGAGGAGAATACTATTGAAGGGGATATTTATAATCATTTGAAGTCTCTATAAACGGCTAAAAATGGCTAGAATTGAATTGATGAAGAGATAAAAATGGTTGGTAGTCAAATCACTTAAATGTCTAGGCGGTTATCCTAATCTGCGTCTGCAAATTTATGAGTCGCGATTGCGAATTCCAAAAAATGCGAGTAACGGACAAATTTTTTTCAAGAATACGCGCTTCAACGGTCAAAATTTGAATTCTTAACCAAAATTCGCGATGGAACTTAATTCTCGTGACCACGATTTTGATGTTTGACAGCCGGGTGATTAGGACTTATAATTCATGACCACAAAGATAGAAAAGCAATAGCGAATTTTAAGTTAGCAAAGATAAGAATGAAAAAAAATAAGTTTTGAAGGAATCAAAATTATGATCCATATGGAAAATGCCACATAGAAAACATAAGACAGACAATTATCAAACAACACACATAGCAATCATACATAAGATCAAATTTTCACTATAGAGAGCTTCCATCAAGCATTCCCAATTTTCTCTTAATGAAGTTCATTCTTTCTTCATTTAGAGGTTTAGTGAAAATATCTGCAAGTTGATGATTTGTGTCAATAAACTCTAACAGAACATCATCCTTTTATACATGATCTCTAAGAAAATGATGTCTAATATCTATGTGTTTGCTCCTAGAGTGTTGGATGGGATTCTTAGAAAGATTAATAGCACCAGTGTTATCACATTTAATAGGAATGTGATCAATCACTTTGCCAAAATCTTTCAATAGTTATTTCATCTAAAGAACTCGGGTGCAATAACAACCCGCAGTAATAGACTTGGCTTCTGCTGTGGATAAAGCAACCGACACTTGCCTTTTGCTAAACCAAAACACTAAGCATTCTTTTATAAATTGGTAAGTCCCGAAAGTGCTTTTTCTATCTAATAAACTACTCGCATAATCCGCATCCAGATATCTTATGAGACTAAAGGATGAATCCCTAGAATACCATAATCCTAAGTGAATTGTGTCATACAAATACTTAAAAATTCTCTTAACAGAATTTAAATGTGACTCTCTAGGAAATGATTGGAACCTAGCACACATATGAACACTAAACATGATATTCGACCTAGAAGTAGTAAGATAAAGTAGATATTTGAGCATACCTCGATATCTCTTTTCATTTACCGTCCTACCCGATTTATCTCTGTTTAGCCTGATGGTACCACTCATGGGGGTCTTAGCTACTTTACAACCATCCCTTTCAAACTTCTTGAGTATTTTCCTTGTATTATACTTGGCTTGGTTGATGAAGCTCCATTTTTTGGTTTGCTTGATTTGTAGACCGAGAAAGAATTTGAGCTCTCCCATCATACTCATTTCGAATTTCCTAATCATACACTTAGCAAAATCCTTACAAAGAGACTCATTAGTAGCACCAAAAATGATATCATCAATATAGATTTGAACAATTAGCGTATCATGCTTTTGCTTTTTAATAAATAGTGTGGTGTCTACCTTTACTTTTTCAAACTCATTTTTTAAGAGAAATGAACTAAGCCTTTCATACCAAGCTCTTAGAGCTTGTTTCAATCCATATAAGGCTTTGTTCAATTCAAAAACATGGTTTGGAAAACATTGTGACTCAAAACCAGGAGGTTGTTCAACATAAACTTCCTCCTCAATGATTCCATTCAAAAATGCACTTTTAACATCCATTTGAAAAAGCTTAAAATTTATGTGACATGCATAAGCTAAGAGAATCCTAATGGCCTCTAATCTTGCAATGGGGGTAAAGGTCTCATCATAATATATGTCTTCCTCTTTGTTGTACCCCTTAGCAACCAATCTAGCTTTATTTCTAGTGATAAGACTTTGCTCATCTAACTTGTTCCTAAACACCCATTTGCAACCTATAATGGAGTGTTTTTGAGGCCTAGGGACAAGTTTCCATACCTCATTTCTCTTAAATTGATTGAGTTCCTCTTGTATAGCAAGCACCCAACTCTCAACATCAAGAGTCTCATCAATTGATTGTGGCTCAAGTTGAGAAACAAAGGCAAGATTATTATCTGAAGGATTAAGTTGAGATCTAGTACTTATACCCTTGGAGGTATCACCAATGATCGAGTCCTTAGGGTGATACTTGGAAAATCTCCAATCTTTAGGTAAATCTTGGTTTGGCTTATCTCTTTGTTAAAGTTACGACTCTTCATCTTTCTTTGATGATTCACCTCCTTCTTTGCTTTTGTCATCTTTTCTTGTGGTGTCTTCTAATTCCAGCTTTTCAAAATCACCTACAAGATCATCAATAAAAAACACTTTTCCCAAGATCAAGTTTACTAGATTCATCAAAAACAACATTCATAGACTCATCAACTACTATTGAACTTTTGTTAAAGACTCTATATGCCTTGCTAGAGGTGGAAGCCTAAGAAAATTCCTTCATTGGTTTTGGACTCAAATTTCCCAAGATTATCCTTGGTATTTAAAATATAGACTTATATACAAATACTCTTAAGTATGAAATCTTGTGTTTCCTACCATTCCATAGCTTATAAGAAGTTTTATTGAGAATGAGTGTTTTGAAAACTCTATTTGCAATGTAACACGAAGTATTAATGGCTTCAGCCCTAAAGTAATTTGGTAAAGAATACTCATTAAGCATGGTCCTAGCCATTTCTACTAGTTTTCTATTTTTTCCCTCTACAACACCATTTTGTTGTGGTGTCCTAAGAGTTGAAAAATTATGAAAAACTCTATTCTCCAATAATAAGTTTCAAAAGATTCATTTTGAAATTCCTTTCCATGGTCACTTATAATAGAAGAAATGAAGTAACCTTTTTAATTTTAAACTCTTTTTGCAAAACTCTTGAAAGCTTCAAAAGTATCACTCTTATGAGCTAAAAAGGATACCCAAGTAAACCTAGAGTAGTCATCAACTAAGACTAGTGCAAAATGCTTTCAACCTAAGCTAACACTCCTAGTAGGTCCTATCAAGTCCATATGAATTAGTTGAAGAGGTCTAGCAACATTTTTTGCTTTGTGGAAGGCTTGATGTCGCTTCTCTATTTGGCAAGGACCACATGTCTTGTCTTTTATGAAATTCAGCTTGGGAAGGCCTTCTACCAACTTTCCTTTAAATAGGCTTTGAAGAAGATCCATGCTTGCATGCCCAAGCCTTCTATGCCATAACCAAGCTTCATTGCTTAAAGACATAAGTCACTTAAAAGATTGGTTAGCCAAATTGTCTAAGTCAATTGAGCAGGTATTGCCTTTCCTTTCACCCTTGAAAATAACCTCATCATCCACTAAAATGGTGACTCGACATTCCCTAGAATCAAAGATGACTTTGTTTAGACTTTCTAATAAAATAATAAATGTTAACATACCCATATTTCATGCAATAATGGCATTGGAGTTTAGACTTGTGAGTCTTTCTCTTATGCACATATTTAGTATGAGTAAGAGGCCTTCTCATACCTTGATTATGTGAATGCATGCATATACATGTGTGATGAGTAGGAGTAGAGAATTTCTTATGAGAATGAGCATATTGTTTGTTGTACATGTAGGCATGGTTAGCTCTTTGAGTCTTGGCTTTTGAGCTTGGGAGAGCCTTCCCTTTGCCCTTAGGCTTAGGAGGCTTAGTGCTAGGAGCACTTTTCTTCCCAATTACCTCAATTCTTGAGGTTTGAGGTTCTGAAAATCTAACAAATGTGGTTTGAGATGATGAGGAGGCTCCATTGAAACCTAGACCATATCTAGTTAATGGTGGTCTTTATGACACAATCAATGTGTCCAAAGCTTCCTTTCCTTTATGGAACTTAGAGATTGAGCTTTTAAGCTCAATGACTGCTCCCTTTAGAGAGTCATTCTCCTTTCTTAATGAAGCCAATGTAGAAGATGATATAGAAAAATTTTTCACAGATTTTGTAAGCTCATCATTTGATGCTCTCAAGTCTCTTACAATGTCATTAAGGGATTTATAATCATCCTCTAATTTTTAACATTTTCTTTTGTAAGACTTCATTTGTAACTTGTATTTGTCACATCTCATAGTTAGAGCCTTCAGAAGCTCCTCATTTATCTCATCAAATTCAAAATCAGAATGAGAATGGGAAGAAGTACTTAC
Organism: Omphalea diandra; assembly: GCA_949677035.1. Classification (NCBI taxonomy): domain Eukaryota; kingdom Viridiplantae; phylum Streptophyta; class Magnoliopsida; order Malpighiales; family Euphorbiaceae; genus Omphalea; species Omphalea diandra. The sequence goes on from CATIWR010198621.1 coordinate 7,942, forward strand.
CTCATTTGTAGAATCTTCTTTTGCCATGAAACAAATGTTGGCAACTTCTCCTTCTTTCTCATCTTCACTTGAGTTGTCATCCTAAGTGGCTGAAAAACTCTTTTTCTTCTCCTTGTCCCATCTCTTCTTCTTATTTAATTTGGGACAATCATACTTGATGTGGCCTTACTTGCCACATTTATAGCAAGTGACATCATTGGATCTTTCTCTTAGACTATGAGTTGTCTTCTTAAAGCTTTTTCTTTCTTTTATTCTTTTAATCAACTCATTTGTCCTTTTTGAGAGCGTTACTAGCTCCTTTTCTTCCTTGTCACTTTCTTCATCACATGAGATAATTTCTACCTCCTTCTCCTTTATTGAGGATTTGAGAGCTAGGGTTCTTCTTTCTTTTCCTAGTTTATCTCCTTGGCCTCTTAGTTTCTTCATTTACTCATCTTTTTGTAAGGCCAACTTATGAGTTAAGAGTTTGCCTATCAATAATACATTCATTGGAACCTTCCCAATCTCCAGATTGGACTCTTGGATGTTGCACACTCTAGCACCAAACTTATTTAAAGAAGAGTTTTAAGGATTTTTGTGTTTACCTCATAGTTGGTGAGAGTCCTTCCTAATTTCTTCATATTGGTGATGATCGATAAGAGCCTATTCGTCATTTTGATGATGCTTTCATGGTCTTTTATCATGAATAGCTCACATTTTATCATGTACATCTCCAAATGGCTTGATTTAACTAGAGTTATGCCTTCATGGTAGTTCTCAAAGGTCTTCCAAATGGCATATGTTGTTTGGCAATGTTGCACTCTTCCAATCTCTTCCCTTGAGAGAGAGCTTAGAAGAATGGCCATTGCCCTTTTATTTTTTCCATTTTATCTTATCTGAGCTTCAACCCATTCTTCCCTTGGGATAAGTTCTTCAATTCCATCCACTACTTTCGTAGGTGGCTTCCATTCTTTGACAACCACATCCCAAAGGTCCACCACTTTTGTATCAAGGTAAATTTTCATTCTATAATTTCAATGAGTATAGTCGGATCCATCAAAATGGGGTTTAAGGTGTGAGTGTATTCCCTCTTGTGCCATGAACTTTGCTCACCCAATTAAGGCTAGAATGTGAAACTTGGCTCTAATACCACTTGTTGGCCCTAGGCACCAAGAAGGGGGGTTGAATTGGTATATATAAAAAAATTTAGATGAGAGTAAAAAAGGGGTGGAAAATGAGACACAATATTTATAGTGTTTTGGGTATAATCGACCCTACGTCCACTCTTCAATTCTCTGCAATTGGGTGTTACACTAACCTCAAATGGTGTTTCTAAGCTCACACCTAACTTTTACACTGTGTTTTCAAGGCTCACACAACAACCTTTACATTGTGTGTTTTTAAGGCTCACACAATAACCTTTACACTATGTGCTTTTAAGGCTCACACAGCAACCTCTCTTTAGTGTTTTCACAGGCTCACACTACAATCTTTACAACTGGTGTTCAATGCTTACACTCAACACTTACAATCTCATAAAGAAGACAAGAAGATGAGTACAAAATATTGAGAGCTTTAACACAAGTAATGAATTCTCCATCTATCTTATTTCCCACTGTTTAGTGGAGTATTTATACCCCATATCAATCAAAGAGACATTTGACTTTAAAGCTTAATAAATCTTTAAGACATGTTAGGTAGATTCTACATTACTTGCATGTCAGGTTAAAGTCGTGGTAGCTACTGGTGAATCGCGATCGAGAAATCCAAATTTCCATATGAGAGGCAAAAATTACAGTGAAAAAACATGTTTGTGTCTAATGGCTTAGTCCACGCGGCAGCTTCCTATTGGTCCATCAAGAAAATATAGTTGTTGTGTTCTAACTGCCCATAAAAGTCGCAGTTATGATTCTTCATTGTACAAGGCGCGATTGAGGATGCAAATTCTTCTATTTGAAATACTTTCTTCTTCTTCTTGAATCTCAGTCGCTACCCAAAATGTCGCTCTCACAAATTTTGTTCTCCAACAGATACCCGAGACACTTGGCATGCTATAATTGTGGACTGGCTTCCCTTTTTAATCATTTTAAAAGTCGTGGTCACGACTGAGGCATGACACACATCGCGAATTTGTCTGTGACTTTAGCACTCCCATTTTTGGATGAGTCGCGGCAGCAATGATCCCTATGAATCCTTCTGCCCGAGTTTCACCCTTTCCTTGAACTAGGTCATGGTCACGAATTACAGACCACTGATCGCGAATTTGGATGAACTTTGCCTTCTTGAGGATTATGCAATCCTTCTAACTTCCAATGTAAAAAGTAACTTAATTTCTGCAAAACAACACTCAATTGAAACATTAGACATGATCAATCTCCTTTGTTAAGATCAAAAGATGTCCAGGAGTTAGGATTAACCATCCTAGTCCAACATTTATTAGTAATGAATTTTTAGAGATTAGAGATAAATTGTGTCTGTCTCTAATTGGTTGTTATTTTACAGTGAGGTGTACAAGTTGGACTTGAATATAAATTAGAGAAAGTAACTAATGGTGTATTTGATGAGTCCAAACCCTTCGGCTGATAGACAGTTGAGGCGAAGAGCTCTTAAGTTTATTGTTGTTGATACCACCCTTTACTAAAAAAGTGTTTAAGGGGAGCTTTTAAGATTTTTAGGGCAAAAGGAATCATTATTGGTCATGGAAAATGTTCACAAAGGCATCTATAGAGCGCATCATTTTAGGATTAAAATGTGGTGGCTTATTCATATGGAAGGTTATTATTAGCCAACTATTATGGTTGATTATATAGATTATGCTAAAAGATGTTAAGCCCATCAACAATATGGACTAGTCCTGCATGTTCCAGCTTTAGAATATCACCTAGTGATCAAACTGTAGATGTTTAGAGGATAAGTAATCGACGTGATTGGAAAGATATACCCATCATGTTCAAAAAAATCATTCTTTTATTATTATGGCCATAGATTATTTTACCAAATGGGTGGAAGTAGTCTAATGAAAGCAACAACTCAAGAAGTCGTTATTGTTATCATAAAAAAGGATATTTCTCTTATTGATTTAATGGATATATATACAACAATATGAGAATTAAACTAGGAAAGAATCAAGAATACCTATAAACAAGTAATTCCTAAAGTTTAGCCCACAATCAAGTATACAAATATTGTATAGATCTTGTAACACTCCTCAAGCTGGAGCATAGATATCAATCATGTCCAGCTTGTTACAAATGTAAGACACCTGATTTCCATGGAAAGCTTTTGCAAAGATACCCCCCAATTTGTTCTTTGTCTTCACGTATGCTATAGAAATCAAGTTTGGTTATATTTTTTCTCAAACAAAATGGCAATATATTTCAATGTGTTTTGTTCATTCGTGAAACACTAGATTTGAGGCAATATGAATAGTTGTTTCATTGTCACACCAGTGCTTTGCTGGAATTGATACTTTGAGGCCAACTTCAGTTAGGATTTGAACAATCCATAGAACTTTGCATACAGATTGAGCTATTACTATATATTTTTATTACGCACTGAGCCGTGATATAACACTCTGCTTCTTACTTTTCCAAAAAATCAAATTGCTAGCAACAAAAACATAATAACCAATTGTAGATTTTTTATTAACCTTAAGTCCTACCCAATCTGCATCAGAAACTTAATGTTGTTGTGACTATGATTTGATATAGAATCACTTATCTAAGAGCTCCCTTTAAATAATATAGAATTTGTTTCAAGGCTGCCGAATGATGTACTATTAGGGATGACATAAACTGACTCATAATACTAACTGAATAAGCAATATTAGGATAAGTCATTATAAGGTAGTTCAACTTCCTAACCAATCTCTTATATTATTCAAGATCGTCGAAAACATCTCCCTCTTTTGTAAGTTACAAATTTGAGAGCATAGGAGTATTGCATGGTTTAGCTCCTAATTTTCCAGTCCCTATTAATAAGTCCAGGGTATACTTTCTTTGAAATAAAAAAATACCTCTTCTATTCTTGAGATCTAAATTCCTAGAAAATACTTCAGTGTCCCCAAATCTTTGGTATAAGATTGGCTCTGTGAAAAAGATTGCAAGGATGAAATTCCTTTAGTATCACTACCCGTGATAACAATATCATCTACATACACAACAAGAAGAATAATGTCAGATATAGACTGCTTATAAAATACTATATAATCATACGTGCTTTTACTCAATCCAAACCTCTCTACAACTTTACTAAAATTTCCAAACTAGGCATGGAGACTTTGTTTCAACCTATAAAGAGATTTTTGAAGACAACAAACCTTTTTAGACTCCCTTTGAGTAACAAACCTAGGTGGTTGCTCTATATACACTTCCTCGTGAAGGTCCCCATGTAAGAAGGCATTTTTGACATCAAGTTGATAAAAAGGCTAATCATATGTTGTGCTAGAGAAATGAATAATTGGATTGAGGTTAACTTAGCCATAGGAGAAAAGGTGTTAAAATAATCAAAACCATATGATTGGGCATAGCCTTTAATAACTAGATGAACCTTCATATGTGCCACTGAGCCATCAAAATTAAATTTACTACAAAGACCCATTTGCATCCAACCATCATCTTGTCTATAGGTAACTTTACAAGATCCTAAGTACCATTAGCAGTTAAAGCATTCATTTCATCTATCATTGCATAGTACCAGCCAGGATGAGATAAGGCTTGGTGAACAGATTTAGGAAATCCTACAAAGTTAATAAAGGGAATAAAAGAACAAGACTCAGATGACAAACAATCATAGGTAACAAAAGAAGAAATAGGATAAGTGTATTGACGTTTACCTTTACGAAGAGCAATGAGTTTATTAAGATCATTGATTAGTGGACCTGATGATGAAGAAATAATTGACGCTAGACTGATCATAAGAGGATGAGGTCATCAAGAATAGACTTGAGTAATAGGTGGCTTTAGTGAAGGAGGCGGCATTGACTGAGGTATAGAGACAGGACAGGGGACATGATAGATGAGTAAATCATCATCCTCTTAGGAAATCACAGGAACATATGTGACAAGAAAGAAAGGAAGATGTTCATAAAATGTAACATCAACTGACACAAGGTACCTGTTTAAAAATGGAGAATAACACCTATACCCTTTTTAGAGACAAGAATAACCCAGGAAAACACATTTCACTAACTTAGGGTGTAATTTGGAAACTTGTGGATGAGTATCACAAATAAAGTAAGAATAACCAAAGTACGAAGTTCAACAGAAAACATAGACTGACTATGAAATAAAATTTTATATGAAGTCTGACCATGAAGAATAGTAGAGGGCATGAGATTAATCAAAAAACAAGTTGTAGACATAGCATCAACCTAAAACTATTTAAAGACATGTGTGTGAAATAAAAAGAACCCTAGTTGTGTCAAGCTAATGTTTATTTTTCCTCTTGACTACCCTATTTTGAGATGGAATGTCAATGCATGATGATTGATAAACAATCCTATTATAAGTCATATAAATTTGAAAAGAATCAGAAAAACATTCTTTGGCATTGTCACTTCTTAATATTCTTATAGAATGGTTAGACTAAGTGTGAATTCAACATAAAAGGATTGAAAATGTGAAAGTAATTTAGAAAGAGATTTCATGAAATAAAGCCAAGTCATACGAGAAAAATAATCCATCAATGTAACATAGTATCTAAAACTAGTCTTAAAAATAACAAGACAAGGTCCCCAAACATTTGAATGCACTAACTCAAAGGCCTGATAGAACATTTTATTGACTCCAGGACTAAAAGACACACGGTAATGTTTTGCAAATTGATAAGACTCATAGTCTAGAGAAGAAAGATTATGAAACTGAAGACAGTTTTTGTAACAAAGGTAAAAGTGGATGTCCCAACCGACAATGAGCTTTAAAAGGTGATACAGTGCTAGGATAGGTAAAGATTGAGGTATTAAGATATCTAAAATGTACAGACCTCATGATTCACATCCATTACCAATAATTCTCTTCATCAAAAGATCTTGAAATAGATAATAATTAGGGGAAAATATGACAAAATAATTAAAATGACGAGTAATTTTGCTAACATACATTAAATTGAAAGCAAATCCTAGCAAACTCTATACAGACTATAAGGAAAGTAGTGAGGGTAAGATCAACAGTGCTAAAGCTAACAACAGAAGAGGTGGACCCATTAACTAAGGTGATAGAAAATGGTGAGGTATGTGGTTTAAAGGTTAAAAAGAAACTATGATTTCTTGTCATATGGTCTGTGACACCAGAGTCAATCACCCATGAAGATAGAAGACATGTATTGGTGTTACCTAACTCGGCACTAACACTGATAGAATGGGATGGATTCCCTAATGCTTCTTGGTAGTGAAGGAATTTTGCATACTCATCGACAAAAATTGTAATAGTTTGATTGGAAGATTGGGCAATACTGGTAGTAACAACATAGGCTCAAAAAGCATTTGATTTTTCTTTTGTAATTTTTGACAAGTTTGTTTAATGTGACAGAATTCATGACAATAATAGCAGATTACTTCCCCTATGTTTTTGTTGGTGTCATTACAGCCACTATTACCTCCTCCTCGACTATGTCCTTAAATATGAGATCAACCAATTGTGCCTCTATGATGACTGACAAGTGCACTGGGTTACTGTGCATGAGAGACAAGAGCACTAGTGTTTGTTCAAAGTACTTTGATGAAAACATCATTTAAAGAGTAATGTCAGCACTATTCAGGATCTGGGATTTAGCATTATCAAATTGAGAATTAAGACCAGCAAGAAAACTGATAACCACTATCTGCTCATGTTGGGTTTGTTGGACCTTGATATCAGTACTGAAGGGTAACAAGGCATTCAATTCCTCATAAGTGCATTTAAAAGTCATGAAATAAGCTTGAAGAGACTGATACTGTTGTTCAGCCCGATAAAATCTTTTACACACATCATAAATATGAGAGATATTTTCTTTACCAGAATATAGAAAAGATAAATACTCCATTAATTCTTTCCCATATTCATAATGAGTGACAAGACCAACAATCTCAGTATTAATGGAGTTGTGAATCTGTAAGAATAATTGAGCATCATCTAGTAGCCATTCAGTACGAGGGTCATTATCAGGTGAATCCTCAGTTAAATGAATATCCTTAGAGATATACTAAGATAAAGACAAGTAGTCTTACACCAAGCTAAATAATTAGAGTCATTTAACTTTTGTTATGTAATTTTGGACAAGGTAGGAATGACACTAGGTATAACCAAGTTCTTTTGTTCAACCATTAGTCTCTAATTAATCACAAGATACTAAACAAATTCAAATAGAGACACCCAATAGCCATCAATCAAAGGAGGCAACATAAACTAATGAAGAACAACCAAAAACACCGAACCTAGTTCACACAATCAAAAGAACCCAAGAAAAAATATAGAGGCACATACTAATTGAAGAGAATCAAAGTACTAACCACACCATTGTGCTCAGAGAAACGAGGTGATGCCGAAGAGACTAACTGGAGATAGTGCGGTGACTGGATGATGCGTCACACACCAGCGCGTAGGAACAAGGCATATACTTGAGGTAGCGCGTGAGGGCCACGCGTAAGGTTTTTGGTGACAAAACTTGGTGGAACAGTTAATCAGCAAGTTATGATTCTCCTAAGGCGATAGTGATAGTTAATGGTGACCAAAACTAAATGACCCAAAACTCTGGGTTAGGTTTGCTCACTGGGCAAATAGGAAATCACCTCTACTCACTTAGGCAAAGAAGAAGCACTAAAAAATTTTATTTTTTCTTTAAACAGGCTATGGTACCATGTTATCAGAGAAAAATGATACTTCTCTTATTGATTTAATGGATGTATGCATAACAATATGAGAACGAAACTAGGAAAAAAGTAACAATACCTAAAATCAAGTAAATCTTAAAGTTCAACCTATAATCAAGTATATAAATATGGCATATATCTTATAACAGTTATTAAATTTTTTAAGGAACATATCATCCATAGATATGGTCTTCTTAAAACTACTAAGTATGATCAAACATCAATTTTTACTAGGGAATAAGTTAAGGCATTCGCTAAGGAGTATGGGTTTAAGATAACTCACTCTACTCCATATTATGTGCATGCAAATGGCCAAGTAAAAGCAATAAATAAGTTACTAAAGCTAAATTTTCAAAAGGAAATGGAAGAGAAACCTAGGATTGGTATGAGTTACTCTTAAAGGCATTATGAGTATATAGAACTTTAAAGAAACTAGTTATTGGCATGACTCTGTTTGCCTTAGTCTTTAGACATGATGTTACACCTTTTATGGAATTGACAATCCAATCTATAAGGAATGCTTATCAATTTAATCTAGCTTCAACTAATTATGCTTTAGTAATGCTTTCAGAATTAGAAGTCTAATTCTAAAAAGACCATTTAAGGTAAGTCATTTCAAGAAAGAGATCTTGTTTGGAGGGTTATTCTTCTTATGTGGCATAAGGACTCACAGCTCGAAAAGTGTTCTCTTAACTAGGAAGGACCATTTAGGGTTTATAAGGTTTTAAGAGTAGGGGGTATCACTTAGTAGATAATTTGAGGAAAATAGGCAGCCTACCATGTTAGAGTAAGCATGGTTTCGACCAAGTTAGGCCAAATTTAAAAATGATTTATTGATCATATGGTCTTAATGATGAATGTGGGATAATAATATTTGGGAGGGCAAACTCTAGTTCAATGTTAATGTAAATCATGGCCAAGATGTTTAGTTAATGATTATGGGTAAATGCAAAATGGCCATATGGTAAATGATAATAAATATTCATCCAAAGTTTTGCTAATGTTTTAAGTGACACATAAAGTTTAAGCCAAATGAACAAATGAGGTATGCATATACAAAGTGACATACACAAGTTCCTCTAGTTTGAACCTAAGAATAAGACAAATTGTGAGAATATACATATATTGATAAAGATCAAGTAAATTCAGAAAACTCACATTTTAATAAACCTCGTGGAACTTTTTTTTTTACAATGTTGGTTGGTTGTTATGTTGCATTGCATTGTTTACTCCCTACTCGACTTCATGAAAAGAAGCAAGCACCTCAACCATAGGTATAGAATAAGTCATAGTGTGATAATGTCAAAGAAAGTGACTCATACATTGTGAATAAGAATCTTCTCTTAGTAGCCTCAATTCTTTTTTAACCTCTTTGACTTTTGCAGCTTTCAAATCATGGTAGCACTCTGTAAAATATCATCTACAGTGATATTAAGAGAAAATAAAAAAGGGGATAAGTATTGATTAACCAAGTCCCAAATGTCTTGGGCAAAAATGAGGGTTGTAAACTTTGCAACCACATTTGTTATTCCTTCCATTATTAATAGAAAGGCCAAAGTAAAGGTCACAACTAATTTAAGATAACCCAAGTGAAGTGGAGTCAAAAGGTTTCAACCAATTTGGACTAAGTCTTGCAGGGACAAATGGAATATAGAGTTTAGATGGCTGATCAAAAGAGAGTTCATATATGATTCTAAAGTTGCTTTTAAAGTGAAAAGATTGAGGCTTTTCACTCAATAATAAGTTACCATAAAAAGGAACGATTATGTCCACTGAATCAAAGTCCATAAGACCTTATAACAACTAAGGAAAATAAGTATAGAGCCATAACTAAAAAGCCAAATCGAACCACTAGCATTAGGAAAGTCTCCTTAAATGGGGTTACATCTTTTGACAAGATAATAAAACCCTTGTACTAATAAGAGAGTATCATTGGCCTGATGGCAATGTCTTGGCCATCTACTAAGCTTATAGCCAACTCATTAAACTTCCTTCAAAATTTTGATAGAAGTAGTGCAAAATACAAATTTAAAAAGCCAATACATGAGGTAAGCAACATGTTCTGAAGAAGTAACTTCATCTGAATCTTTCATGTGAATTCTGTTAAACTGGTCATAAGAAAGGATTTACTTTAGATCCAACTACACCTTGGGAGATATGATATTCTCTATGTTCAATATAGCACTTAAAGGTTCTCCAGTGAGGGGTAGACCAGTGAGTGCTGCTAAGTCATGAAGAGTAATTGAGAACATACCAAATCAAAGAAATAGACAGTTATGAGACCATGACCAAAAGCTCATAACTTCTCCAATAAGTCCACTGTTCATCTCAATTTTTTCTCTAGATAGCTAAATGAGGTTAAAAATTCCAATTATTCTCATCTTTTTTTATGGACCAATTGAATGTGGTCAAGTTAAGAAATATACTCAGAAGGATTATTTGGCCATCAACAAATCGATCGTTTCGCATTCCAAAAATGAATACTCAAATTAGAAATTTCTAACAAAAGTAACTCTTCTGGAGGTGGAGATAGGTAATTTCAAATGCTTATTTGTTATCATCAATCAAAACTAGACCTAATATATATTTTTTATCTTGAGATATGGGAAAGTCATAGTCTTCGTTTGATTTTACTACTTCGTGAAACTCTTGAATGCATTCAATGATGGTCATAGTTGGAACTTAAATGCCTTTTCTCTTATTTTTAGCCATGATCAATTAAACTTGAAAGTAAAAATTTGGTTGCAACATAATGGCCAAATAAAAATCAAGTTAGGATATGTTTTTTTTTTTAAAAAAAAAAAGGAAGAGTTTGCTTTTGGTGAAGTGTAAAAGGAAAAAGGGTAGAAATTTTTATTTTGGTCAAATAAAAAAAAAGAGAGAGAAAGGATTGCTTTGGGCCAAGCAATGACCAAAAGAGAAAATTGGCAAATATAAGTGATGATAAGAAAAGGTGAGCTACCAAGGTTTAAAAAACAAAAAGGAAAAATTGGTCTAAATTTGAAGAAAAAAATATAATTTGAAAAGAGACATACCTTTCTCAAGTTTTCATCTGATGATGTTTTATGCAAAGATTCCTGGACATACTTAGTTTTCTACTTATGAGTTATGAACAAGTGAAGGATGATTTTTTCATGAAGATTAGAGAAGAAATGTGAAGGGAAAAAAGATAAATGGATGAATTTTGAATGATTTTGAAATTTAGAAGTTTTGATAGGGAGAGAGGAATTGCCTATCTTATGGTATTTACTCAATGGATATTAAAGGTAAACTCCAAGACCAAAAAAAAACAATAATAAAGCATCTCTTCATTTTATTTCATAAAAACAAATGCAAAGAGATTTTGAGGGCATTGTTCGCATATGGTTTTGGATAATTTGTATAAGCAAGACTTGGTAGATTACATTTTATGGTCCATGTGTAAAGCTTAAATATTATGTTGGAGACCACGAACCATAGTTTATAGACTGAATGAGAATAATCTTTAGTGCTAGACTAATGACGTATTTGGCTTAGTTAAAAATAGCTATCCAACTTGCAATATAAAATAAAATGCGGAGTTAGGAAATTGAAGACTACGTGATCACAAAGATAATTTGTTTTATCGTAAAGCTCTTTAACTCATGCATTTGAGTAGAAGTTTGATATTTTTGAGTTTTTAAGAGATCAAAATTCAAATTCTACTATGATAAGGAAAGTGTATATAAGTTTATAAATAAACATTCTCATTATATGTTGAAATTATCATATGCATTTGAATCAAATAAAAATTTCTTCTACTTCTAATTTTTCTCAATTTGCAAAGTTTAATTTAAAACTTTCATAATCGATCATCACACTGTAGCTCTTATTGTAATTGAGTACGTCCAAACCCATCTATTATGAAAAATCAATGTTGATCCACAATTAAGGTTGAGAAATTGTCTTCAAAGAGAAATAGGTATAAATAAAAATTCATTTGAAATTCTATTTCATTAATTCTTTAGAATTTAGTATTACTAAAACAAATGAATTCTATTTTTATTTTATAGCATGACAAACATAAAAATTCATTTATAAATGAATTTTATAAAAAATTAATTTACAAATGAAATGAATTTTAAGTTAAAATTGTACCAAACACAACATTAACAGTCAAATACAAGTCTATAAAAGTAATATATAAAGGAGAATCAAAAGAATCAGTTCTCAGATTTTCTTAAGAACTTAATTGCTTGCATTGCATGTAAGACTTTATTTAGGATCTAGTACATGAATTTAGAACACCATTCATGATTAAGCAGAAGCAAAATTGCGTACCTGTTTGCACAGTAGATCTAAAAGCGGAAACAAGTTGCATACCACTTTACGCGTTGGATCCCAAATTATTCCACGCCATTATTTCAATCACTGAAAATAGAATACTCGGATAATAGGTCAGAAGTGTTGAAAAAGAGAGCTAAGTCTTCCTCTCCTTGACCTTCCCACAAGACGGCTATGATGGGTGTAGTAACTAGGGTTGTCAAACATTATGAAGGCAGGAGAGGGGACTTAGCCTATTTATAATAGATTTTAACAGGCCCACCCATCACAGGTCCATGTTAAAATAGGCCTACACTGACCATCTTCCATATCGGCCCACAAAAGGTGTCACAAGCCCATAACTGAATTGATCACATTTTAATTAAGCTTAACCACTAATTAACAAACTATATTATTCAATCCATCTTATAAATAATTAAAACCAACCCATAATTAATATTAGCCCACAAAAAAAATTCCAACATTGCATACATCCCAATTACCATAAATAAAACAACCAGAACCCACTTCATAAAATTTATTGGCTTCTTCAGCTCCAATACCATATCAATATATATTTACTTGTATTTTTTCATTGCAAATTCAGTTGAACTTGTTCTCATTTTATCCTGCACAGGGCAAGCAACATCTTGTTTTATGCTTGTGCCTATAATGGTAACATTCTTTCCTGCATCAACCCTATCGTTGCTCTTTTCGTTCTGCTCAATTTTGATTGTTTCCTTCTTGTCTATCGCCCCCAACGAAACATTGCTCACATTTGCTTTGTTAGCATTGCCACTTCTTTGTCTATCCATGTCGATCTTTAGATTGCCTTCAGCCTATGGTTGATTTGTGGGCTTTCTTATTTGTGTCTCAGTCTTAGATGGTTTTGCAGGTCTGCTAATGGTTTTTCTTGTGGCAGCTTCCCAAGCTTTGGAACTTCAAAAGATTGTTGTTGTAGCTTCAGAGGTTCTGCATATGGTTGTGGGGCCTTTTCCTGCGGAGGCTTTGGAGGATTTTAGGCGTCTTTTGATGATGTAGTTGTATATTTGCTAGTGGCTCATGATCAGGAACAATTATTTTAGGGTGTCTGATAAAAATTAAACCTTTTCAAACTTTGTACTTATTTCATTAGGATCATAATTGGATTCAATAGGAATCTCCACGTGGAAACGAATCCATATATATATATATATATATATTAGTTGGCGTTCTTCACTTATCATTAGGAGTCTAGATGAAGTAACTTGGACTTTCATTTGCTACTTTCTAAAGCCTATATGAAGACCAAAATAAAGATGGTGAGTTATATATATGTGTGTGTGTATGTGTGTTGTCAATTTTGATTTTAAACTTAATTTTAGATGAGTATTTATCCTATATCAAATAATTATATAATTAGCAATATAATATATTTTTATTTTGTTGTGAATCAAGTAAGTTAATAATTAAGCTATTAGTTTCCTCAATTAACCCTCCAAAAATATAAGAAGTTTATCAATATAGAAAAATTTTCTCCTAAAAATAATTTACAATATTTAACAATATACAAAAAATAATATTATTCCCTTCTTAGTACTTTAACAATGATAAATATTTAATTTTCTATATTATTAAAAATTTAAAAGAATTAAAGAGGAAAATGTCAATTAAAATTAAAATTATATTTTTTTATTTTCTATCAAAAAATTATATTTTAAATTTTATTATATTAATTTAACTATAAGTTTTTTATTTAATTATTTTACGTATTTGAAAGTTTAATTAGAAAATTAATTAATTGATAAAAATAAATATTAAATTTATTTAAATTTATTATTATAATTATACTGTGCAACATATGGATTCATGACTAATTTTAAGAAATTTTACATGTGCAAACTAGCAACTAGTATATATAATCAACAAATATTATTAATTTCAATCAAGAATTATTTTTAAACTTTACTTGTTATTTATAAAATAATTGTATATAATACAGTCATATGTCATTATTTTATATTATCTTGCAAAAACTTATTATATCAAAATATTTTCTAAATAAAAAATTAGAAAAATCAACTGTCATATAAAAAAATTCTAAATAAGAAATTTAAAATATAAAAGTCAAAATTTTAAATAGAAAATCAAGATCATTTAAAAATTTTTGAACATGAAATTAAAAAAACTAAAAGTGAAAATTCTAAATAGTTTCTAAATATGATACTAGAAGAACTTAAAAAAAGTAAAAATTATGAATAGTAATTCAGTATTTAAATTAATTTCATTGATTACTTAAAATTTTAAGTATATGAAGGTAGCAATAGTATAATAGATTATCGTTAATTATCTCATTTAAATTTAGTAATTTTTTAAAAAAATTATACTACAAAATTGAAGGTATGAATTAATAGATAATTTTTGTTATAATTAACTCGGGTAGGTATATATAATTTACAATTATTTGTTATTTTTCATTATAAAATATTTAATATTATTTGTTTGATCAATTATAAAAAGTTATTTCATTTAAATTTAATATTTTTTTAAATTATATATGTTGGACTAGGATGGTTAATCTAGAACCACTTTTGATCTTGACAAAGAAGATTGATCATCACTAATATTTCAAATAAGTGTTGATTTTGCAGAAATAAATAAATCTCTCAAGAAGAAATGAAATGAGTTGATAAACTTCAAAGTGACATGTAAATCGCGACCGCAATCTAGGATTCGCGACTGCGACTAATGTTAAGGCATGCTGAAATTCAAGCAGGCGAAATCGCGGAGTCATTCTCGGTCGCGACCAATGGAAAAGAAGAAGCCCAAATTGTGATAGACGAATTCACGATGAATATCACGCTCTAGTCGCGACCGCGAATTTCAAAGTAACTCAAGAGGGAAACAAGTCCACAACCACAGCTTGACAAGTGTCCCAGAAGACTGTTGAAAGTCAAATTTCGTGAAAGCATCTTGCTAGTAGCGACCGCGAATCCTGAGGAAGAAAGATGACCACTTTGACAGACGGATTCGCGTCCTCTGTCGCGTCCTATACAAGAAAACTTGCGACCGCGACTTCTGAAAGTAGGTAAAAGACAACGACTATATTTTCCTAGTGAACTAATAAGAAGTTGTCACGTGGACTAGCCGTTAGACACAAATGGGGTTTCCCTTGAAGAATTTAGATTTCGTAACCGCGAAATGGCAGTTGCGACCGCGATTTCATCCTGACAAGCATTTAATGCAGAATCTGTCTAGCATGCCTCAAAGATTTGATGAGCTATGATCTGCAACGTCTCTTTGGTGAAGTTTGGCTATAAATACACCACCAAACAACCATGAATAAGGTTTCTAAGGAATTTCTTACAAGCGATTAAAAGCTCTCAATCTTTGCTACTCATTTTCTTCATTTTCTTTATGAAATTGTAATTGTTACGTGTGAGCATTAAACACCAAGTTGTAAGGTTGTAGTGTTAGCCTATAAAAACACTTCAAGAAAGGTTTAAATGCGAGCTTAGTGAAACACTTGAGTGAGGTTGTGTTAGCCTAAAAACACATTGTTGTAAGGTTGTGTGTGAGCCATCAAAATACAAGTTGAACAAGTTGGGTGTGAGCTTGAAAACACCTTGAGATAGTGAAATACCCAATCAGTTGTCTCCATTCTACTCTTTCTTCTTTCCCTTTTCTTTGTTGTTGAAATTTTTATACACCAATTCAACCCCCCCCTCCCCCTCCCCGTCGTGGGGCCGAGGGACAACAAGTGGTATCAGAGCAAGGTTTTCACAAATCAGACCTTCATTGGGTAAAACAAGATCATGGCACAAGAAGTAAACCACTCACAACTAAGGCCATATTATGATGGAACCGACTATACTCATTGGAAGTATAGGATGTAGATCTATCTTGACACAGATGTGGTGCACCTTTGGGATGTGATAATCAAGGAATGGAAGCCTCCTACAAGAGTTGTGGATGGCAATGAAGAATTAATCCCAAGGGATGAATGGGTTAAAGCTCACCAAAAGTCAAATTGCAAGAACAAGAGGGCAATGGCCATTCTCCTAAGCTCACTTTCGAAAGAAGAGATTAGGAGAATGCAACATTATCAAACTGCACATGCCATATGGAAGACTCTAAAGAACTATCATGAAGGCACAACCTTAGTCAAGTCAAGCCGTTGGGAGATGTATGTCACCGAATGAGAACTCTTCATGATGAAGGACAATGAAAACATCACGAAAATGACCAATCGTCTTTTGTCCATCATCACCAATATGAAGAAGTTTGGAAGAGCACTTACAAATTATGAGGTAAACACCAAAATCCTTAAAACTCTTCCTCTTAACAAATTTAGGGCTAGGGTGTGCAGCATTCAAGAGTCCAATCCAGAGATTGGAAAGGTCTCAACTGATGTGCTCATTGGCAAGCTCTTGACTCATGAGTTGGCCATTCAAAAAGATGAGCAAATGAAGAAGCTAAGAGGCCAAGGTGAAAAACCATAAAAAAGAACCATGGGTCTCAAAGCTTCAATAAGGGAGAAATAAGTAGACACATCCTCAAGTGAAGAGGATAGTGACAAAGAAGGAAAAGAACTAGCCATGCTTTCAAGGAGAACCAAGGAGTTGATAAGGAGGAGAAAAGAGATAAGAGTTTTCAAGAAATCAGCCCAAAGTCCAAAAGAGAGAACAAATGATGTCAC
>CATIWR010198652.1:0-17770 GCA_949677035.1 Omphalea diandra
TATATATATATATATATATATATAGAGAGAGAGAGAGAGAGAGAGAGAGAGAGAGAGAGAGAGAGAGATTAGATGAAAAAGAGGAGGGAAGAAGAAGAGTAAGCTTGATTGACATATATGGTTTAGTTTTTGAACATGTAGGAAACATTCAAAAGTGGCATATCTACTAACCATGTACTCTAATTTTGAGTACTTATTTGGCTGCCAAATGGGGAGTTTAATCCAGCAACAAAAAAGTTGTATGAAGCAAATTAAGTTGCTATGCTAATTAGAAGTGGCAAGAAAATCACATACATTGGATTGAACCCAATGCAGAGACATGTGAGTCCCTTTCAGATTGTTTTTAGAGTTCACAAAGTTAGGCCAGGAATGAGACAGGTGAGTCCGTCATTCAAACATGGCAGTTGGGGCAGAAGGGAATTGAGAGGGGAGGGGTCCCTTGTCACTTTGACATGTGAACAAATGCAATCCACTTGAAAACACCAAAAACAAATTTTTTTTTAAAAAAAATTATTCCACATTTTCTTAACAAAAAATGGGTACAAAAAGGATCAAAGTATAGAGCAAGTCTTCCCAAATGGTGATCCAAAAAAACCAATTAAAAATGCATATGTTAATGATTTCACACACTGTGTTTGATAAAAATTCCACATTCCCTCAAAGTGAAATCCCAACGAAAATCACTTATTGTTGTTCTTCTGATTGTAGAAATAGTTTTCGAGAGGGAAGAGGAGAATATTGTCGTTTTGTTTTCGTATTTGATGTTTGTAATATCTCTAATCCTCCAAAAAAGTATGTTAAATCAATGATACTTAATCAATTCAAACTCTTTTTAAGTGATAGAATTGGAATTATTTATTCTGGTGATAGTTGAATTATGATCAAAATTTTATTATAATTATTAAATATTAGTGTTATTTAATTAAATTACTTATAAATAATTATAATTCAATTGAGTTAAGAATATAACAATTACAGAAGATGTACAAATAAATAAAAGGAATATGAAAATTTAATTTTAATTTCATATATGAAATAAATAAACCAATGTTAATTTCTATATGGTAGTCCAGTAACTTGAGATTTTTAATTTGATCAAATTATATTAATTGAAATAATAATCATTTTCAAATAATGTAATTAAATAAAATCAATATTTTGCTATTATAATATAATTATGATTATAATTTAACGATTATTAAAATAAATTACCCAATAAAATTGACTAACCAATAATCCATCAAACACAAAATTTTTTCCCATAAAAAATTTACATGCATATGAAATACAGCAAACTTTGTAAAAATATAATATGTGCATAATGTATCAAATAACTCAAACCAACAACACCAATATAGAATATGATAACTAACACTCAATACATAATCTCAATAAATAATATCACACAAAGGTTTAGCTCATTGTTAAACAAATTTTCAAGATACAAAATATAATTTTCTGACTTATATAAAAACTTGTATGATTTTTCAAATAAAAATTAATTTAAATTAAATTTACTTATGCATAAATAAGCTAATTTTTTTTTAAAAAAAAAAAACAGGTACAATATTCAATTCCCTTCCACTAAACCTCAACTCTCTAAAACATATTTTCTGAAAATTATTTCATATATTTTTTAGAATTTAATTTTACTAAAAATAATTATCATTTAATTTTCTTTCTCAAAATAAAAAGAAAATTAGAGAATAAATAATATACAGGCATTGAAAAATAATTTTTAAACTTATAAAAAATGTCAAAAATAAGTTATCCAATAATGATAGTTCTGTTAAAAAAAAAAAAAAAAGGAAAAATACCTTGCATGCGTCCCGCACGTCGATAACGCACAAGGGCATCGCAAAACCCTCTTCCTCCACGCATTAGTAATATATTAAAACACTCGTTTAGGCATTATTTTTCAATAATGAGATTCTTATAACCTTTAATGCCTATTGTTTTGAGTTCGATGGTGTGATTAGTTTGAAAATTAAGATCTTTTATGTATATGTTTTTATTAAACCTGAGATTGAAAAATAACTTCTTCTATTTCTTAAAGCCCTAATTTCATAATATTGTGAAAAGTACAGTGAGTTGAGTTGACAGCCAAATGAAAGGACTATTATTTCATCTAAATGAGGCATCTTTCTACCAAAGAAATAATGCATGAAAATGAGGCATGGATCTTCGATGCTGATTGGGACCTTATTGTACTGTAAGGCGTGCGAAAATTGTTTTTAGGGGGGGGAGGGGCCTATGTTCGTTTGCAGTATTTTCTTGGCATTGGGGGCCCTTCAAAAATTGATAGAATCATGGAAGGAGGACTGTGCTTCTAATTAACAACTCAGCTCTTATTCAAGCAATCATGAAATGCAAAGGATCATTAAGTGGTCTACCGTTGGATTAATTTCACTATTATTAGTTTAGTGCTAGATTATGTGTATCCTAATTTATAAATAAACCTTACTATTCTGAATTTCAACTAATTTCGTCCATTAAAATTAATTAATAAAAACATTTTTCTAGTCAAATGAAAATTAAAGTCTTGTTTTAATTGCGGAAAATTTTTTTAGTTTTCATTTTCCTATTTGTTTCTCTATTTTTTTTTTAATTTTTCTTGTTTTTCTTTTCAGATAAAAATAAAAAATTGAAAAACAAGTTCACTTGCTCATCCAATTTTTCTTGTTCTTTAAAATATTTGTTTGGTACTTGAAGACTAATACTTTGAAAATAATGATTTTTGAATATCAACAAACACTTAAACATATTTAATAAGTTTTTTTTTTATAATATGGTAAAATAAATTCATAATTTGTATGGTGAACATAATTACATGAGAGGAATCTATAATAAATAATGTGTGTTTTTTACTTTAGTTAGTTTAAGAAGTTTATTATTTTACCAGAAATTAAAAATAGAGTATTCCGGAATCAAACATATAAAATCTCAATTAGTTTTACAGATTCAGGCTTGATAGAACAAAATATATTCATAATAAAATTGAAACAAAAAAAGAAGTAACAAAATTAAAGAGTGGCAAGAACTAATTGGCCATGGTTGATGCATCTTCTATATTTATAAACAAATTATTTTTTATAAAATAAATAGAGCCTCTCAGAAAATAAATACAACTAATCGCAAGTTCATGCGTCGCACGGTATATTAAATAAATTTAATATTATTTTAATTAATTAATGATTAAAAATAATCTATAATAATAACTAAAATGCATTATTATTTTATAATATATTATAATTTTATAAAACATTATTATTAAATAATATAATTTTTAATAAAAAATAAAAATTTATAGTTTCACTATTTTCTCCTATTAGTAATTTTTTAATTTTTTCTTATTATGTAAAAAACTAAATATTGATTATTATGAATATAAATAATTTTTTTTATTATTAAATTTTGTAAAAAATTTTTACGTGAAGAACTTATTATATTATTAAATTTTCTAAATTAACTTTTTATATTGCTAAACTTTTTATTTTTAATCAACTGAAGCAAATAAATATTTTAAATTAGCTTATTTTCCATATAAAAATATATTATATTGTTATTTATAAAAAAATATAACTATTAGATAAATGGCAAACATTATTGAGTTTGAGATTGGAATTGATTATATGCAAGTCTTAAATTCATGCATTGTACGAAATGATTGTAATAATAAAATTTAAATAAATTTAATATTTTAATTCATTAATTAGTTGAATGATATATAAATAATAATTATAATATATTATTATTTTATAAAAAATTATTATCAAGTAAATAAAATGATAAAATTATAATTATAATTAAATTAGTATAATAAATTTTAAAAACAACATAATTTTTGACATAAAAATAATAAAAATTTTAATTTCACTTTTTATTAGTTTTTTATTTTTATTTTTCCTTATCACATAAGAAAACTAAATATACATTATTGTGAATATGGAAAATTTCTCATAGTGTTAAATTTTTACTTTTTTTATCTGTCTGTAGAACTTCTTATATTGTTAAATTTTTATATTTTCTTTTGATTAATTGAGGTAATTAAATATTTTGATCAATATATAATTAATTTTGATATCAAATTTAGTTTTAGATAATTATTTATCATTTTTTAATATTGTATTAGCAATATAATATTTTTAATAAGTAGCAATATAACAAATTTTTATTTTTTCATATGGCAACTCAACTAATACGTAAAAAAATATTTAGTTTCATCAATTAACCAAAAGAAAATATATAAAATTTAATAATATACAAAGTTATTCACATAAAAATAATATAAAAAATTTAACAATATAGAAAATTATTCACATAAAAATAATTTAGAAAGTTTAGTAATATATACGATATTTTTATATTTTTCCTCTTTAAGACTTTAATAAAAATAGGAATTTAGTTTCTTGTATAATAGAAAAAACTTAAAATAACTAAGGAGACAAAAAAAAAAGCCAATAAAAGAAAAATAGAACTATGAATTCTCTTTTTTATCAAAAAATTATATTATTATAAAAATTTATTTAATTAATTGAATGGTAATAATAGTTTTATTTATTTAAAAAGGTTTAATTAGACAATAATTTTTATAAAATAATAATAAATTGTTAATTATTATTTACATTTTATAATTATAGTCATACCATGTAATGTGCGAGTTTATGGCTACACTTGGTAAAAATATTATATTGTTAATATAATTATTTCATAAAGTGATAAATACTGATCTAAAATTGAATTTGAGATCGAAATTAACTATATATAGTAATTGATTGATTTAAATTGAGAATTTTAAGGTTGGTTGAAGAATGAGGAATTTATTGAATTTCAAGTTGAAAGAGTGGAGGTGAGTAAGTTACGCACGCATGCCTTTACCTTTCTTCAAATTGAATACTCGATGTTTCTTTTGCGACTAAGGACAAGCTGTCAATTTCTTAGCATTTGGAGCAAAAAGGGGACCACACTATTGTAGGCCTCTTGTTTAGGACATGGCCCCACAATGTAACCCACACCATCTCTCGCCATTACACCCTACAGCCACAAATATTACACGTGTCAAAAACCATCTTCTACATCATCACCTGCTTTTTTTTCTAAACATGATAAGAGAGCATATCCAGGAGATGGTTTATAAATAAAAGGTCATTTTATAAAATAAAAATTTAACAGATTTTTATTTTATAGGTATAAAATAAAAAATTAATTTGACTCTTTATACTTGAAAAGTTAAATTTCACTTTTATTTTTTAAATAATTAATACACAATTTAATTGATATTTTCAATTTTAGTTTTTATTAGTCAAAATTAAACAGAAAAAATTAAAATTATTAATATTTAAAGAAAAAAATAAATTATAAAAAAGTTTATTGAACTTAAATGAAAACCTTTCCTTACATTTTGCACACAAAGGTCTAAAATTAAGTAAGGGGAAGGGAGTTAAAAAAAAAAAAGATTGGGTTGTTTTTAGGGTCATCTGATCTTTGTGGGCCCCCTTTTCTTTTTAACCTTTTGCTCTTGTGGGCCCCTAATAGCCCACGCGTGCCTTCCGATTGATATTGCAAACCATATATAAAGGCGGGCCGAACAACCAGAGAAAGAGGAGACGTGGCCTCCTCTATATACATTCCTCTCTGCTTCAATTTTTTATTTTCTAACTCACAATAATAATAATAATTAAGCTTGTGGCTGAGATTGAGATTGAAATTGAAATCGTTGATCCTTCAATCTGATATATAAAAAACTTGCCATTGGAAGTTGTTATTTATTTACTTGCATTGGCAGTTAGCTAGCCACTCAATCCATAGTACTGGCATCACAGTCTGTCACACACACACAAATATATATAATATATATATATATAAGATAAACTATATTGACAACAAAATAATTATGAAAATATCAACAAAATAAAATTTATATTGGAATTAACAACAAATATTGTTCAGTTGCTAAATTAGCTATGCAATTTTCAGTCTATATTCCATTTATAGTTTTAATGAACAACAAGATTTTACAATTTAATAATAAGATTTTTGTTGCTAAATAATTATCTAATTTTTATAGTATAATTAAATTTGACTAATAAAGGAATATTCAGGTAGATTTATGTTAAAAACAACACTAGCATTTTTTTATAGATTATGAGGATGAGAAAATATACTGAAGAAAGTATTTAAAATTCATGGAAATTGACTAACTTTGGGTGGTTTGTTGGCTTTTAAAATTAAATTTTTTTGAATTTTGATAAAATTGGCTAATTTTTTTAATTTTAGTAAAATTAGTTAAAATTAATAAAATTTTGATAAATTTAGTTAAAATTTAAATTAATCAAAATAAAATGATATATCACGTAACGTGACAAATTAACTGACGTGAATTTTTATTAAAAAATTAGTAAAATCAATTAATATTAATTACTAACATGAATTAATATTATTTTAACTCAATATTTTAGCTTAACACATCGTCATATTTTGATTAATTTAAATTTTAAATAAATTTATTAAAATTTTATTAGTTTAATTAATTTTATAAAAATTAAAAATTTTAGCTAATTTTATTAAAATTTTTAAAAAATGAATTTTAGGAGTTAATAATTATATTTGCATAAAAGTTGAAGAAGCCAATCAATTTCACATTTGGAAGAACATCGATCAATAAATAAATGGACTCCAAAACTGCTTACAGAAGCATAATCTCCTAATTATAGAGCCACCAACAAATCCTTCCTTCAAAACACGTGCGTCCTCTTCGTCACTAGTGATGCAACCCATCATTTTTGCAGAGAAGATTCAAGAAGCTATTTTTCATATTTTTTTCTATTTAATGCATTTAAAAAATTGAATGTTAGAAAATATTTTTTTATCAAAGAAAAAATTAATTCATTTATAAAAAATGATTCTTATTTTTTATTTAAAAATGATAAGTCATTTTACAGATTTTTTTTAAATTTATCCAAATAAAAAATAAAATCATATAAATATATATATTTATTATTATTGATCATCATTCATTATCAATATTCATTACTTGTCATCATCAACTAGTGGTAATCGTCGAAAATAGATGTGATATATAAACATCTTCATTTTTAATATAATTTTTTTTTATGTTGAACAATAAAAAATATAAATATATAATATTTATGCTCTAAATATTATTATAATCTTACAAATTAAAAAAATTAATATTTTTGATAGTGTATTTTAAATATCAAAAAATATATTGCTCGAAAAATATTTTTCTCACAAAATATTTTATTTAGAAAAATTATTTTTCATGATATAAATAAAATCTAAAATTATTTTAAAATAAAAAACAATAATTAACTCAATCGAAATCAATTTTACCGATAATAAATCACTGAATTAGTAATAATAGACACTGATAGTAATACTCCACATGAAACTTAAATCATGAGTTCAAATTTCTTCTCTTTTTTTGATATATACGATAAAGATATTATCGATCAGTTCACATATGATTGATTTTAATTTTTAAGTATCCTTTAAGCCTTTATTTAACTTTTTTCGATAGATACCTGGGATTTAATTCCAGCAAAGCTAAGCTAAGAGATGCAATGCATAGTGTCTCATTTCTTTTATATATATATAATGTGGTTTTGTTTGGAAATAAGAAATCTCCTGAAGCAGGTAGGTAGTCATGTAAGAAGAGCATGACTAGTTGTTAAGGTCCGATGCAATGATATAATAAAACACAGAAGTAGCAGAGAATTTAGACCCACCAAAATGTTAGTCTAAGATAGCGGCTGGGTATCATAAATTTTTGTATTTCTTAACCCTACATTGATATGTGGAGTATGTTAGTAAAATATTATTGGAGGGTCCCCACTTCAATCCAAATGAGACCAAAGTATATGATATGAGTGTTTCTTCTCTTTTCTACATTCATTGATGATGCCTCTCTTCCTTTAAAAGGAGTTTTTTTTTCTCAAATTATAAGTTTTTTTGTTTTCCCTTTTATTTTAATCTCATTCAAGCTTGGGTGTATCTCCATCATTTCTACATAGATCGATTTAGTTTAATTATTCGTAGCTATTTCTAATAATTAATAAATAATAAACATAAAAATTTATCAACAGTTGTAAAATTTTATAAATATTCTCATTACCATTTATAAAATTTTATAATTTTAAATAATTGAATTATACAAAACCAATATTAAACAAGATAAGTTTATTATGAACGAGATTTAATAAAAATAATTATATAAAATGGGCATTTTCAATATATTCGCTTACTTCTTAATAGCAAAGTCATGCCAGCAAATAGTCACAAACATCAGACTGAGTTTGTCTTGCAACTTACAAAAAATAATATTTCAGATAATATATGAATGGCCAAAAAAGAGAGTGTTAGAAACAAGTGATTGTGGATGAATGTATGTGATTAGATGAGCTGATAAAAGATGTAATAAGGCTCTACCACACATCTGGCTGATGAGCTTAAATTTTCAAAAGATTGTTGAAAAGAAAACCCATAACATTAATTAGTCGTTGCAGCCTATCATTTTGCTTTCTCACGTTAGAATTTTAGTTTCATGTCTTCCCATGGGCCATGAAATGATTTATTGATTGATAACTTTTTATTCAAATCTATGAATTACTACCCTATTTATTGTTTTTTTTTTTTTTGGCTTTGTACTCTAAACTATTTTACGTCAAAAAAATTTAAAATTAAATTAATATATTATTATTGTTATTAATAGTATTATGATCGATTTTATATTCTAAAAACAAAATAAAAAATTCGCAAGAACACAAACAAAGCAAAGCATCAACAATTCACAAGAACAGGCCGTATCTTTAATCATATTCATAGCTGCCTGGATTCGAATCCCAAAGTGAAAGTGGGTCTCCTTCTGACTAGAATAAGGTTATGCTTTTAAACATTAATTTGAAGTCTAATCTTTCAAAAGATTTTTGACTGGCATGAAGTTATAAAAATTATTGTAAAAACTCTCCAAAAATAAAAATTCATCATATAATCAGAAAAATGACAAAATTTTATACTTTTTTTTTCATTACAACTTATTAGTTTTTATTATAAATTAGCTTTGGCGACTCCAATAATTCTTTTTTTCCTTTGCCTTTGATAGTGTAGCAAAAAAACTGAACGGCCATACAATTTTCAAGTAAATAACAATAAAATACAGTAGCAGAGAATACATATGCCAAAGAATCAGAATCTTAAAATCCTCAGCATTTTAATAATTTTTTTTTTTGCTTAAAAAAAGCGTATCGAACTATAGATTATGATACATTGTTTTTAGCCATATACCTTATATTGCTTCATTCAACTGATACAATCTCAATATATATATATAAGCAATAATCATGAGTCAAAGTTGAATTAAATCAATAATAAATCACATTTTCCATAATAAATTTAACAATTTTATTTTTTATAACAAAGTGCTGCTTGTCCTTATTAGAGATGAGATAATTTTTTTGACTCGAACTCCTTTGAAATAATTTTATTCAATTTACAATTGAATGAGATCTAAAATAATCTAATACAAAATTGACTCGATTTGAAGTTGATCCAATATGAATATGACAGGATTATAAATTAATTCGGACCAAATTTGAGAATGAATTAACTCAAATTAATCTAAATTATAGATCACTCAATTAATTTGATTTAAATTACTTAAAATAATTAAAATAATATCTTTTATATTAAAATTAAAATTAAGAGTAGTTCAATTAAAAATTCAAATAACACATAATGATCTAAATATCTTTATACACCTTAATCCAATGATTTAATTTGACTTGACTAGTTTCACAACTCAAATCAATCCAATCTAAATATGTTTTTCACCCAATTCATTTGTCAATTTTTTTTTATTTGTTACATCATTTTTTAGAAGTGTATCGTTGCTCTGTCACTGAACTAAATATCAGATATTAGAATAAATTTAAATAAAATATATTGAAATAAGTAGTAATTCTGACAAATTTCAAGTGATGATATTTAGAGAAAATAAGAGTAACTTACATGTGTAATTATTATAAATTTTGTACAGCATTTTATTCTTGTCTCAAACTTTTAATTTGTTCATTAAGCTTTTATATATTTAATTTCAGGTTAAACTATTTCACTAAAATATGTTACAAGAATAGCCAACAAAGATGATATGAGTATCAATTTGTCATTCTCTTAGTCCTCATTATGATAATTAGTACTTCATAATGACAATTTTCTGAATTAACCCTACCTCTTCCTTAATTTTCTTTGTTCTTTCCATCTTTCTAGAATATTGTGACATATGATTATAATAACTATAACTATAAGGGAAATCTCAATTATCTTAAAATATTTAATCCCCATTACGAGGTTAGTAATTTGGCTATTAAATGTCTATTTTTGTAATAAGATAATAAATCAGAAATTATTAAAAAATATTTTCGATAATATATGCAAATAAATATAAAAAAATAGTATAATAATTCCAAAAAGGAAGTGATGGATTGTAGTGTAAAAATTAATACACAGACCAGGTGGGTTTTGCTTGGGAATAGAGGAACTCCCAGATATGGAAATTTTTAATTTTGTTAATTTCCTCGTTTATCTCATACATCTCCCTCTCGCTCTCTTCCTCGTTCCAATTTTCTGAAATAAACTACATAAAGTTTTTTTTTTCCTAAAAAAAAAAAGGCCCACATCCACTCCATGCCACGGATTGCAGAGCAGATTCCATTGCCCAACCTGTGTTTTCCCTTATGGTCAAGGATTCCTCTTCTTGTCCTAGACAATCACTTTAACAAAAACACACTATTTTCGGATTTGGGCAACTTGTAATTTATTCATCAAATTAATGACTTCGTCTTTGGCGCATATATTCCATTATAACATAATAGTCAATACGATAATATTTAACTAATCATATTTACTTAATAATAAACTCACTTCATTATCATATTGCCATTAGCATTAGTAGATTTCTTCCCATAATTGAGACTTGGAACTCTCAACGACATGACAAGTGCTACAGCACATGATCTTTTTCTCTGCATAAATCCTTGAGGAACAGTTAGATTATGAATATTACGTGGTATTATTTATTAAGGCCAAATGGTCAAATAAATTTTTTTGTAAAAATATCATTGATTTTGTACTATTTCATCAAATTTATCCTTAATCTTGTATTATTTTATTATAAAAATTTAAAATATTAGTTAAAAAAAATATTGACTTAGGAATAACAAATGGGTATGACAAAAGCTATTTCTCATCTCCTGTCTCACCCTCCTAATGAGAAAATTTTTTTTCTTGTCCCCAACTTCATAGGGATTTCTTGCCCCACTAAAATTTTTTGTAAGGCAAAATTTTTATTTTTTCTATTATTTAAATTATTTTTTAAAAATATAATTTATTAAATTATAAAATAAAAATTTTTATGCTAGAAACTAATATAAAATTTCTC
This sequence comes from Omphalea diandra, assembly GCA_949677035.1. NCBI lineage: Eukaryota > Viridiplantae > Streptophyta > Magnoliopsida > Malpighiales > Euphorbiaceae > Omphalea > Omphalea diandra. Next base: position 11,456 of record CATIWR010198652.1, read on the forward strand.
ACTCGCGAGGTAGTGGTGTAATTCCATCCCGTCCCATGGAAGAGAAATGACAGAGATTCTCCAGCCTATGTTAGAAAAAACTTCAAAATCACTGAGAAATAAATTAAGGAAAATAGTAGTCTCTCTAAAAAAGGACTGTCGTGTCATTCAAAATATCTATATATATTTTTTGTCATTATAAATTCACGTAATTTCAAAAATGTATTATCACCAATAACTCTAACAATTGAATACAATTAGATGAATGAGCAAAATTATTACTTTACAAAAACATCATTAAAACATTGCTCTTTTACGTTCTTCAACTAATTGACTTTGATTTAAGAAAATTTTTATTGTCGAAGTGAAGTTGTGTTTTGATGATTTAGAGTTTTATGACTCTTTAAAGAGATTTAAAGGTGAAAGCTATATTTTTATTAAAGTACAGTTGAGTCTGATTCTCTTAAGTATATTTTCTGACCATTATGCATATTTTTAATATAATTTTTTAATTTTCTCATTTCTTTTCTTTAAAAATTAATTTTATAATTATTAAATTATATTTATGATATAAGTGTCATCTACAGCTAATATTTTAAATTTATATGACAAAATAATGCAAAATAACTTACCCTTTAGCCTATTTATTTATCTAGTATATATTTTCTAGTGCCTGGACAGTTGAGTAGAGACCATGACTTTGACCAGTCACTCGTGATTGAGATTTGAGAGCAAACGATGAAGATGCTATTACAGATTGTAACAAGAGTGGAAAAAATTTGTGTATGGATAGGCAACTAGTTGGTGATAAGTACAGATTAAAAAAAAAAGATAGATATGTGGGCAATTAAAAGGATGACAGAAGTATCTTGTTTGTATTACACTAAGGTGTGTATATATATATGGAATAGAACAGAAACACAAGGCCACAAACAAACCCCTATTATATATGTGGTGTCCCCAACATGTAGTACTTAAATTAACAACTATCCGCTCTTTTGTAGGGATGAATCAGGGAAAAGGGTGTCTGAATCTACCCGGAATTTGAGACTTAAAGAAAAGACACATCAAAATAATATATATATTATATATATATATGAGCTAATAAAAGAAGACACCTGCAGAAAAGATGACCCAAGTGATTGTTTTTGTTTGTGATTAATATGAGAGAGATGCGAAGATGAGGAGAGGATTTAAACACGACTGAGACTGACCAAAAAAAAAACAACCCAATTGGACAAATCTTATCGCATCCCTCTGCTCATTGCAAGGGAAAGGCATCTGTTTTTTTTTTTTCAAGACCCATATAATTTTCCTCAATTTCTCTTTGCTTCTTAAATTAAAAAAAAAAATATATATGGGAATGGCCAACACATCAATAATGCGGTCATGCACGTGACCAACATACTATTATTTCTCTCTGTCTCTCAGTGTACACGGCCAAGTTCCTCGAGGACCACCGCCATTTCTTAATCATTTATACGGTTATCAATAGATATTATTAATTTTAATTTTAAATAATTATTTATTATTTATTAAATAATTATATATACTATTATTAAGTGTCATTATTTTATATATATACTATTATTAAGTGTCATTATTTTATATTTTATTATAAAAATTATCATATTAAAATTTTTAAATAAAAATTTTTAAAAAGTAGTTGTTATATAAAAAGACATTTTGAATAATAAATTAAAAAATTTAACAGTAAAAATTATAAAAAATTTATACAAAAAATTGAAGAAATTTAAAAGGTAAAAATTTTTAAACATGTTTGAATAAGAAATTAGAAAAATTTTAAAAGTAATAATATTAAATGATAAGCTAAAATTCAAAATTCTATGTATATAAAAACTAGCAATTAATGTAACATATTGTTATAAATTATTTTGTACAAGTTTAATAAATTTTATTTTTTATTATGAAATACTTAATATTATTTATTTCATTGATTATTATAAATTATTTCATTTAAATGTAATAAACTTTCTCTTAAAATTATGCTACCTAAAATTGAAAGTATGAATTAATAGATAATTTTTTGTTATAAATATCTCTCTACATAATTATAAATTTTGGGAAATTTGTGTTCTTATTTTATTTACTTAATAATAATTTTTAATAAAATATTTATTTATTATTTATTTAATAAAATTATATATTAAATTTATTTAAAATTTACTAATATAATTATCTCGCGCATTAGGACTAGTTAATTAATTAATTACCAAAACCCTCTTAATTACTTTGTTAGCTAAATTCAGAAGCGGCAGAATGGGGGACAAGACATTAATGCAGTGTTTGGGAGGGAGAGAAATCAGAGAATAAGTAAAATAAGGGTATAAAATAATGAAGAAAAGTAATTTTTCCTTGTTTGGAAAAGGAAAGAAAATAAGAAGGGAAATAAAATAAAGTTTATTTTCCTCTATTATCTCTCCAAAATGGAGAGAAAATATGAGAGATTGAGAGAATTTTTATAAACTATTTTGCCTATGAACATAAAATCAACACCAAATTTGGGATATTGAAGATATTTTTATAATGAATTAAAGTTATAGTATTTTTAAGACTTAAAATAAATATAAAGTGAATTTAAATTATACAATTAGTAAAATATTTTTATTTAAAATTTTTAATTGAAATTAAGTCTCTCAAAATCTTATGAGTTTTTATTTAGTGCCTTTTTATTTTCACATTTATCAATTGATGTTCAATGATTAAATATTAAAATATTGAAAAATAATAGTTGATAAATGTTAGCGTTTAACATTTAATTTGAAAATTAATGTTCAATATTTAGAAAATATAACTGAATGTATAAATATGTTTTTTTAACATTTGAAATATAAAAAACTAATATTATATTTTTTTTTAGTATTAGCATTATATTTATCATTATATAAATTGTTATTTCATATAAAATCAATTAAAATATAAAATATTTATCTTTTTTTATCATTATACAATACAATTATATGTTTAATTGTTTTCTCGAATAAATGGTAAAATAGGAAATATATAAAACAATATTTTCTTTTTCTTTTACATCTTATTTTTCAAATAAAGAAAAATAAAATTATTTTCTTTTTCTTTCTTTTTATCTAAACATAAAAAATAAAATAAAAAAAATAAATTTTTTTTTGTTTATTTTCTTTCTTCTCTAAGTGTAAATTAAATATATGTATACTTGGTGTAGAAGTTACTAGAGGGGAAGTATCCCATGTGCCCAATCAATGAAGATCTGCAGAAGGCAGCCGTCGGATGGGAACGCAAGCGTTTGGACCCCACCATTTGCTTTGTTTGCCAACTTAGCAACATGGGCTGTTTATTCGTTTCTTGTACACAAAATTCATTTCTGTTATCATAATTCACCTTTACAAATTTACAATATCTTCTATTTATCAACATTGGAAAGGGAAAGTATCCCATTTTTCTGTTTGATTATATGTGTTAGAATAAAAAATTAAAATAATTAAAATCCATTAAACTAATCTTTTAAGATTAATATGAAACTGTGCTAACTATTAATATATAAGTTAATTTTGATTAATAAAATAAAATTAGAGGTATAATACACTTTCATTCGCATACTATAAAATTTGTTCTAAGAAATTTTAGGTATTAATCTAATGAAATGTGAGTGCAAAGTCTGGGATTAATTCAACTTTAAAATATTCAATAAATAAGACTGATTCAATAAGATCAGTAACATGTAGCTATTGAATAATTATTAATTGACTAACAAGTCTTTAATTGAATAATATTAAATTATTGTAAGAACTGTGAGATTGAAAGTTTGAATACATATGGGGGAAAACAACTGATATAGCTGGCTAATTGATTTATTAGGATGAAAGGAATCCTGAAATCCTCAAATAAATCCTTCCAAAATTATGAGTACTAAATCAAACCCAACAAGAAAAACCAAAAGAAAAGTGTTATACAATAAATACCAAAATTAAAAATTACACTGAAAAATAAATGATTGAAAATATATTTCATCACGCAAAACCTTAATGTACTTTTGTACTTACGTATCTCTTCCTTTCTCTATCACTTAATTGTCATATCTCCTTTTGCTCTTCCCTCCTAATATCCTAACACCTATCTGCATGCCCACACCTACACACATATATCAATAGTTCCTATAGTTTCCACATCAAACCCATAATCGTCACTTCCCTCTCTCTCTCTCTTTCTTCCTACTAATGTCCATAAACCACTTCTCGTCAGACCTTCCAAAACCACTCTGGTGGGCAAAGCACCACCACCCTATCATGGACCCAAACAACTCCAGCACCACCTCTTCTTCTACACCGCACAACACCAAACCCACTTCTTCTTCTTGGCCTTCGTCCTTTCTCCACCACCATCGCAACCACCCCATGTTCTCTACCCACAATAACCCTACTCTATCTGTCAACCTTAACCAAAATAAGGATCAAGAATTACTACACTTTCCTAACCAAGAACCACTCCAAGAACAAGAACTTGGCCTGGTCCACCACCAGGAAAAAGAACCCATGTTCGAGAAACCCTTAACACCAAGCGACGTGGGGAAGCTAAACCGTTTAGTAATACCAAAACAACATGCAGAGAAATACTTCCCACTCAGCGGTGACTCGGTGGATAAAGGGCTGCTGCTGAGTTTCGAGGACGAGTTGGGCAAGTACTGGAGGTTCAGGTACTCGTATTGGAATAGTAGCCAGAGCTATGTGTTGACCAAAGGGTGGAGTAGGTATGTTAAGGAGAAGCAACTTGATGCTGGAGATGTCGTTCTGTTTGAACGACACCGTTCTGATGGGGAGAGATTGTTCATAGGGTGGAGAAGGGGAGGAGGGGATAATAATAGTATGGTGCAGGGTAACAGGGGTGGGGTGTGGAGTAGGGGATTATCATATGCTTCTTCTTCCGGTCATCATCAGTCTTATCAACATGGCCATGGGGCTAATGTTACTTCTACTGTCCCATATCAACCTGACTGTCTTCATGCAGGTATATTATTATATAGTTTTATTTATTTATATACAAAAAACTTTTTATTTTATTGTTTAATGATATTTTCTAAAAATAATAATGGGGTTTTGATCATGGGATACGAGCATTAAAGTGCGTGAGAAACACCTTCCAATTAGTTTGGAGGAATGTGGTTGGATTCTGGTTACTTCAGAGGTTGTCTTCAGTATTTTAGCGGCAACATATGATTCACCAAGTTCTATCTTTCTTTTGCTCACAAGAAAAATTTCAAGTTATTGTTCTAATTTTTACTAGGAGGAGAATGCATTTTTTTCCTCTGAAAAATTCCCTCTCTCATATGAATATGGCAATGCTTCTTTCTAGCATTATTGTTGAACTCGTAATTTATTAGAATTACGAATCAGATACTCGACCAATGAACTATAGTCTAATGAATGAGAGCAATGTTTAATTATGCCAAGAAAAATACTTTAAAACAAGAAGGAATTAAAATAGTATGTTTCGCACTGTTATTTTCAGGGTCAGGTAGTGGGCAGAACCAGACAATACAAATCGGGAACTCAAAGAGGCTGAGGCTATTTGGGGTAAATTTGGAGTGCCAACTTGATGAATCCGAGCCATCTACACCAGATGGTTCCTCTATGTCGAGCCAGGGTCCAATCCAGCTGCAGTTATACAGCTTTCACAACTCTGGGTATTCGTCCTCATCAAATAGCAGCCACAGTAACATGGTAAGCAAGAAAAAAATATATTTGTGATATAATTATTTATATTACATATACACAAGTGATAAAAAGAGAAGACAGTTTAAGCTGTTTTTGTACTTTTCAGTTCTTCATTTTGCTGTTTCTTACAAAGAGACAAACTTGGATTAAATAAGGATTAGATTAATGAGGCCAAAGTAGGCCAACATTAGCACATGTACAAATTAATTAGAAGCTAATTAGTCTCTTTTAGCTTTTAATTTTATTTCTTGACCAGAATAAAGAGTAACTAATAGCTTGTCCTATAATAATAACCAAGCTTATATATATATAAATAGCAAACATTGAAAAAAGGTTTAATAATGCATTTCTTTCGTTGTTATGTCCTATCGGATTTTCGAAGTAGAGTTGAATCAAGGCACGCAAAGTAAACCGACCAAGCCAAGTTATTATGAGTTTGGTATTGAATTGGTCTTTGGGTTACTAAAGTTGAAAAATATTATATTTCATTATTTTTATTTTTTTAAGATTCAACCCTTCTCTCACTTCTAATTAGCTTAGTATGCACCTTGAAAAAGTGTATATATATATATATATATATATATATATATATATATATATATATATATATATATATATATATATATGG
>CATIWR010198654.1:0-10037 GCA_949677035.1 Omphalea diandra
TATATATATATATATATATATATGTATGTATGTATGTATATATGTAGATGTATACATACATATATATATACTAGAGGTTTGAGGTGTAGATGCTTTAATGAAAGTAGGAGGAGAAGATATGGATGTAGAAGCTTCGTTGAAACCAAGACCATGTCTCACAAGGGGTGGTCTTTGAGATATAATAAGTGTATCCAAAACTTTCTTCCTTTTGTGGAATTTAGAAATGAAGTTCCTTAATTCTATAATCTCTAATTTTAAAGAATCATTTTCTATACTTAAATATTTAAGTAAGGAGGTTTTTAAAGAAATTTTTTCCAAAGAGTTCTTGAGATCATCATTAGATGTTCTCAAGTTCAAAATAAGATTATTTAGACTCTTAAAATTCTCCTCAAAATTTGAACATTTTTTCTTATAAAATATCATTTTAGCAAAATTTGAACATTTTTCTTATAAAATATCATTTTAGAATAAGGTTTCTCACATTTCAATACCATGGCTTTAATGAGCTCATCATCCTTATCATCAATATCCTTATCATCATAATATAGAAAAGAAGAACATACCTAATTAAAAGAGTCCTCTTTAGCCATAAAGCAAAAATTTACAACTTTATTGTCTTCCTCTTCTTCACTTAAGTCATCATCCTAATTAGCTTTGAAGCCTTTATTCTTTTGCTTATAGTTGGATGATGTCTTTTTGGGTTTCTTCTTTCTATTCTCCTTCTATCAATTCCTTAGATCTTCTTGATAATATGGTAAGTTCTTCTTCTTCCTTCTCACTCTCATCACTTTCACTAGAACTTTATTCTACCTTTTTGTCTTGGTTAGAAGATTTGAGAGCAAAAGTCTTATTTTCTCTTTTATCTCCTTATGCCTTCATCCTCTTCATTTTCTCATCTTTCTTACTCGCCATTTCATAAGTGAGAAACTTTCCAATTAAGACATCAGTTGGTACTTTTTTAATTTCTTAATTGGATTCTTATATACTACACACTCTATCTCTAAACTTTTCTAAAGGAAACATCTTAAGGATTTTAGTGTTTACCTTATGATTGGATAGAGTTTTTCCATACTTTTTTATATTATTGACAATGACAAAGAGTCTATTTGTCATTTCAATGACTATTTCATTCTCCTTCATTATAAAGAGCTCCCATTCCATCACATACATCTCCAATCTACTTAACTTCAATTGCATTGTGCCTTTATGGCAGTTCTTTAAGGCTTTCCTTATCCTATAGACACTTTGGCAATGTTGAACTCTCCTATATTCTTCGCTTGAGAGAGAGCTAAGAATGATTGCCATTGCCTTCTTATTCTTGTCATTTGCTTTTCTTTGTGATTCATTCCATTCTTCTCTTATAATCACTTTCTCCACTCCTTCAACCATTTTTGTTAGAGGCTTCCACTATTCAAGTACATAATCCAATACATTGATAAGATCACTGTTAAGATATATCTCCATTTTATGCTTCCATTGAGCATAATCATTATCATTAAAGTGAGAATTAATACCTTTAGTGGCCATGTCGATCTTTTCTTATGTAATTAAGCTTATAATATGGCATTAAGCTTTGATACTAATTGTTGGCCTTTGTGTACCAAGAAGGATGAATTAAATTGCTGGCAAATTAGAAATTATGAAAGTGAAGAGATGAAGAGAGGAAGAAGAGGAGACACAAAATTTATAGTGAAAAACCCTACATCCACTCTTCAACCTTAATTAGGATTTTCACTATAGCTATCTTTGTATAATGGAGTTTTCTAACGTCACTCCAAACTTAGTGTTTTAGCTTACACCCAACCTTATAAGTATTTTCTTAAGGCTTACACTCAAATCCTTTACTAGTGTTTTTTCAAGGCTCATTGTTAAACCTATATAAGAGTTTTTTTTTTATGGATCCCAAGTGTTTAAGGCTCACACCAAACCTTATAATAGCATTCAAAGCTTTATAATTATCGAAAAAGAAGGATAAAAGATGTTTAAATGAAGTGCAAGGGTTTGACCATAAATGAAATTAGTTCTCTATACATTAAGGACCTTTAGATGGGGTATTTATAACTTTCCCCCTTAAAATTACTGTTATAAAAGTGTTGTGGTCATATCTTTTTCCAACAACTAGAAAATTTGCATTTAATGCAATGTCAGACTTAAATCACAACCATGACTACTAAATCACGATTAGGACAAGAACTTCATGATTGTTATTTTAGATTATATCTAACGGTTAGTGCTATATAACACTTTCTTATAGATTCTTCAAGTACTCATTGGAGCCATTTTGATTTAATTGAATCATGGTGGTTGCGATTTGTCTTTTACAATTAAAATATTGATCACAATCTAGTTTGTTGATTTTTATTTAGATCTGTCTTGATTATGATTTTATTGTTTGGTTGTGATTTCCATGACTTGGTTGCAATTTAATTATCTTGGCTGTGATTCTCATTTATGGGGGCAATTTTGCAAGTCCACTTTATGACTTAGAGGATTTTCTAAGTTATTGGGTCTAAACACTATTCTAACTTAATTTTCTATAAAAATACACTTAATTGGAAATATTAATACTATTCAATTTGATTGTCAAGATCAAAATAGAGAGTAGCTAAGTTAGACACCTAACTTATGTTAACATATAACTAGAGTAACCACCTAGCACTAGATTGTGATGGCATATAATCTACACATTTACTTTTATTTTTGATAAAATCTCCTATAAACTCATTAGGCCCCCTTTTTATCCATTGCTCTGTCTTTTCTATTTTCAATCTTCCCCTTGATTATAGTGGCTTTTACCTTGGTATAACTCTTGAGATCTATAATTGTGATCTTGCTCCTTATCTCATATCTTAATCCCTTTTAAAACTTTTGACATTTATCTTTAATAATGGTTGTTATGAAGGATGCATAATGAGATAATTGATTAAAATTTATCTTATACTTAGCTACAGTCATCTCTCCCTTTTTTAGATTAAAAAATTCTCATCTTTTGTCATCTTTATATACTTTTGGCATGTAATTATTATTGAACTCATAAAGAAAACCATTCCATATAAGCATTGGAGGCTAGGCATCACTCTTTGGAATGGTTTCCCACCAATCAGATGCTTCCCCATGCAATAATGACACTGCATAATTGAACTTTTCTTTTGATGTGTATTTTGTTCAATTTAAAACTCTATATGTTATTTTAGCAATGTCTTTACAACAGTTGAATCTATTGTACCACTAAAGTCAATTGCACCCTATGTTCTTACCTTCTTTCTATCTAATTTTTTAAACCCTACACTATTTGTTCATAAGTTCTATATTGTGGTTACCCATAAGGTATGTGTTATGCATTAAAATATATAGGAGATCTAACTTTGTCAACTGGTTTATCTTTACTGGTTGATATGATGCTTATATGGAATGCAAATTAGTTGACTCCTCTCTCCTTGGTGAGTCATGGGTTTTACCATGACTACCTTCTCTTGATGCCTTATAAACATATATACTATGTTATATGATAATACATAACAATACAAAAGTCATGTCATGTTTATATGTATGTCCTCATGAAACCTATCCCTGCTATGATACCAAAAACTGTAACACCTATTTCCATTTATTAAGCATAACATTCATTTCTAAATATTCATATATAAAATGGTGAACTTGTCATTTATACACAGTCCAAAAGGCATACCAATCCCTTATTTAATATACATACATGTTAAGTACAACCCATGTAATGTTAGTGACCACAAACTAATTCCTATTTAAGTATACGTACATGACACAAGGAGATAGAAAGTTGAAATTCAGTCGACAACCTATACTCCATGCATCTATATGCAAAACTTTATGCTCCAAGATGCCTAGCCTTATGCTTTACTATCTAAAAAAAAATAATTGTGATTTGGTTAGTCATGATTCAATGAATAGAAAACAATAATTAGATTCTAATGACAGTCAATAATCAATTATTATTAAGATACATTATGAGTATAAGGATTAACTTATGCAAGTGTAAATGCAATAGATTATTTGATTACGTCGTGACCTTGCAAGATAAACACTACTTTTGAAAATTCATGTGAATTAAGTGACATTTTATTTTGTTAGCACCATATAACATGTGATTTATTTGATTAATAACATGTGTCACAATAGGACATATTGGTTCCTTTGCCAAGTGATTTGCAAGTATTTGACAAGCCAATAATAACATCCTTTTAGTTTCATATGTGAGTGTTTATTCACAATGGTATAATAAGTAATCATTAAGATCATATAATTCAAACTTGACTTGTATTCATGTGAAATATCATAATTCAATCATATCCACACATCATATTATAGTATAAAATCACATATACACATATTGAAATCCAATTTTAACTTTTGCTCACCTTTGATGCAACCAACCATTATAGTAGTTTTGAATATATCTTTTAGACTTCCTTAATATGTTAGGGTCATAACATTTAATCCATATTATGAGCAATAGATTTTGGGCCTTGGGATGCAAGCTCGATGATGAAAATTACTAGAATTATTCTCTATAATGCAAGGAAAATTGTAAAAAGAAGAAGAGTGAGGCCTTAAGGAACTTTGGATTAAGCCCTAAAGCAAAGCCCAAGCCTAAGCCCACAAAGCCAAAAGCCTGAATTTGTCCAGTCTTGATTAGTGGGGTGTATAGGCCACTAAGCTTAGTTGTACAACCAAACACTTGGCTATATAACTAAGCCTTAAACTTTAATCCATAAAACATTTTGGAACTAAGTCCCTTTTAAACCCTAAGGTTTACAACGAAACAAAAAGGTTTTATAGCCAATACTTTAGCTATACAACCCTCAAATAAACCCTAATTCTAGAACTTTTATGGTCATGTCTGTGATTGGATGTGAACAACATGCAACCAAAACCATTCCAACCCGTGCTGCACCCTCTTTCTTCTATACATGCCATTCTACTTGAAAAAGAGGGAGAGGCTTAGAAACCCTATATAAACTCAGTTAAAATCTCTCTGCAAACATTTCAATATTCAAAGAACTTAAACCCTAACCCATTAACACTCAATTTCAAGGTAGAACAAGGTCTTTAATCTTGCATTCCTCAACATTCCATAGCATTTTTTAGGATTAAGTCAAGTTTGTGAGCCTTTGAGGGCAAAAAAATCATTAGAAGCATCCAAAAAGGTCTCCCAATCCCTCTATTTCTTTCCTCCTCTTTCTTTCCTTTTCTTTTCAAGAACCCTGTTTTTATAAGCTATACAAACTTTATATAGTTTATACAACCAACTAAGTAGGCTGTGTAGACCACTAGTTGGTCTATGCAACCCACTTTGACTGAGGAGCAAGTGTCAAATTTCATCTTTTCTTATTCAAATTTTACCACATCTAGGTCTTCTCATATGATCCTTGAGAGTTCTATTGGCAAAATAGGGTAGGTCTCATGACCAAGGATCCTTATTCACCTAAATATTGGAATGAAGACCAAGTTTAATTGTTCTTTTTTTTATGATTTTTCATGTTTCAAGACTTCATTTTGGTTTATTTAAACCATCATTAAACACTTAAGTTTCTTTTTTAATTCATTTTTGCTATGATTAAGTGAGGAACTTCTCATTCCTAGGACCTTAAGAGCCAACCTCCTAATGATTGTCATGGCTTTGGTTACACCTTTGAACTTGTCATCATATATACACTTTGGCTTTATGTTCACCTCTTTGTTGGTTGGTATTCTAACCCTCCTAATGGTTAGGTATGCTTATGGATGATAGGTTTTTAAGAGCAATAAGGACAAGGGTTCAATAACCCTTAGATTCCTTTCTTTGTAATTTTGCCTTAGGACGTTGATATCCTCCAAGGTGTTAATGAATTTCATGTTTATGGATTTTCATGTTATATGTTGGCCCTAGTGCACTAAGAAGGGGAAGGTTGAATTAGTGAAAAATTTTGAACTTTTGATTTTGGAGGAAGCACATGAAAATGAAAGATTAGAGAAAAAGTAGGAGAAGAATGAACACAAGAGTTTTATAGTGGTTTGGGTATTAACCAACCCTACATTTACTCCCCAATTAACTAATTGGGTGTTTCACTCAATCACTAGTGTTTTACAAGCTTACACTCAACTTAGTGTTTAGGCTCACACCAAACCTGATAAGTGTTTTCCTAAGGCTCACACCAAACCTTACAAGTGTTTTCCTAAGGCTCACACTCAACCTGGTGTTTTAGGCTCACACTAAACCTTACAAATGTTTTCCTAAGGCTCATGCTCAACTTATACAAGTGTTTTACAACTAGGCTAACTCTCAAACCTAAACAAGAGTTTTCTATATAAGGGCTCACTCTCAAACCTAAACCCAAGGTGTTTAAAACTCATACCAAACTATGTACAAAGAAATAAAGAATTAAAGTTGTGAATTAACTTTATAAGAGTTTTGACACATATCAATAGTATCCTCTTGTAATTAAGTCCATTCGGTGGTATATTTATAGGTAATCGCCACCAAAGAGATGTTGGTCTAAACCTATCAACAAATCTCTAAGATGTGCTAGGCGAATTTAGCATTAAATGTTTGTCAGATGAAAGTTGTGGTCACTACTAATATTTTATGGTTGCGAATTTCCAATTTCCATTGAGGAATTAAAAATTATGGTGGAAAGCCCTATTTGAGTCTATTGACTAGTTCACGTGTCAGTTGTCTATTGGTTGTCTAGTAAAATATAGCCATTGCATTCTAACAACTATCAAACATCACGGTCATGAGATAACTATGTCTTGGCCTCAACTGAGACAACGAATTCCTTTATTTGGTGAGGAAACTACAACTCCTTGAGTTGTGGTCGCTACCAAATATTCGCCCTCACAATTTTTGATCTTCAATGGTTATATAGGACACTTGGCATGTTGTGCCTATGGCTTTGGTTCCCTTCTTTATCATTATGAAAGTCACAGTCGTAAATTCGGACATGATACCCACTGCGAATTCCTCTATAACTCAAACTCACTTTCTTATGCTATGTCACATTTGCGAATTTACCTGCGAATTCCTCTGGCTTAGCTTTATCCATCATTGTGATTGATTCGCAGTCGTGATTTAGAATATACACACCATAAATTTGGATGAACTTTACGAGGTTGGAGATTTTGAATTCCATCTAACTTTCAATGAAAAAACTAACTTATAATCTGCAAAACAACACTAAATGAAAGTATTAATACTAATCAATCTCTATTGTCAAGATCAAAAGAGGTTCATGACTTAGGTTAAATCAACCTAGTCTAACAATCTCTTTTTTTTTTTTTTTTTTTAAATTTTGACAACTTAGATTGATCTTAAGGGAAAATAAATGCATGATGAGAGACAAACAATACTCCCCCTCAACTTATGCTTTTCTCTTACAAACCATTTTCTCCACACAATTCTCTCTCCCTTTGGTAAGATAAAAAAGAGGGGAATAGGAGGGAATAAGAGAGAGAATGGGGAATATGAGAGGGAATGACAATCAATCAATTGTACAATACTCAAATTAGAATAGCAAACATAAGTAATTTTGCACAATTGATCACAATATGTCACATAAGAAGATAAATGAATGAAACATAAATTGCTGAAAATTTTATATGTATAAAAAAACATAAATGCTTAATAATTAAAAACATTTAAAGATGCTTGAATATACAAACTAGAGCTAGAAATTTAAGAAATTTCATATATGACCCTAGTATAGAGTATATGATTTTTTATGATTGATTTCAACATTTGAAATATAAAAAACCTCAAATGCAAAATGAATTGATTCAACTCATCACACAATCAATCAAATCAAATCAAACATGTTAACACATAGATATATCAAGTAGTAAAACTCCCCTAAATATATGCATAAATATATTAAGTTAAAAAACATAAGGGATAAGAGATACAAGTTTAGTATCAATGGCTTGATACCAATAACCATTTGAAACTTTTATCCCTTTTTCATTAGCAATCTCCATTCACCTTTAGATTTTTCATGATGAGAATTTAGTGAAGAAGTCCCCATCCTACAATATCAAACACTTTGCTTTATTACCCAAACATATTTGGGTCCTTAGAGGTTAGTTTTAGAATGGTCCTCCAATTTGAGATGTGCCTTCCTAATATGGCAAAATACATTGATGTGCCCATATCTCATGCAATAATGACATTAGAGCTTAAACTCATAAGTCTTTCTCCTATGCACAACCATAGTATGAGTAGGGGGGACTTCCCATACTTAGATGGTGAAAATGTATGCAAGTGCATGAGTGATTAGAAGTATAAGAGAATTTTTTATGTTTGTGTGGTTGAGCATGTTTCTTGTTATAAATGTATTTGAGCCTTGGCTTTTGAGCTTTAGAGGGCCTTTCCTTTATCCTTAGGCATAAGCGGTTTAGTATTAAAAGCACTTCTCTTCCCTATGACCTCAATACTTGAAGTTTGAGGTGTTGATGCTCTAATGAATGTAGTGAGTGAAGAAATAGATGAAGAGGCTCCATTGAAGCCTAAACCATGCCTAACTAAAGGAGGTCTTTGTGATACAATATGTGTATCCAAAGCTTCCTTTCCCTTATGAATCTTAGAAATAAAATTTCTAAGCTCAATGACTTCATCCTTTAAGGAGTCATTTTCCTTTCTTAAGGAGTTTAGGGATGAAGATGATTTTAAGAAACTCTTAACATATATTTTAAGTTCCTCATTTGAAGTCCTCAATTCACTTATAAGATTATTCAAGGATTTAAATTCATCCTCTAACTTGGAACATTTTTTTCTTGTAAGTTTTCAGTTGTGATTTATATTGATCACATCTCAAAGTAAGAGCTTCAAGAATAACATGCATCATAATCATTATAAGAGTGTGGAAAAGTACTTACCTCTTTGGAGGAGTCCTCTTGAGCCATGAAGCAAAAGTTTACCACTTCATCTTCTTCTTCATCACTTGACTCATCATCCCAAGTAGTCTTAAAGGTCTTTTTCTTTTTCCTTGTAATGATAGGAAGATGACTTTCTTTGAATTCTTCTTTCTCTTGTTATTTTTATTAACTCCTTGGTCCTTCTTGATATTTTGGCAAGCTTTTTTTCTTCTTTATCACTTTCATTTGAGTCACTTAAGCTTGAATAATCTTCTTGAGCTTTAAAAGCTAAAGCTTTTTTCTCCTCTTTGTGTCTTTGTCCTCTTAGATTCTTCATCTTTTCATCTTTCTTGAGAGCTAACTCATGAGTGAGAAGCTTACTAATGAGGGCATCGATTGACACTTTCCTAATCTCTGGATTGGACTATTGAATGTTGTATACTTTTGCACTAAATTTATCTAATAGAAGAGATTTAAGGATTTGAGTATTTACCTTATAGTTGGTAAGAATCCTTCTAAACTTTTTCATGTTTGTGACAATATAGAGGAGTCTATTTATCATTTCGATGATGCTCTCATAGCCTTTCATCATGAAGAACTCCCACTCTATCATATACATATCTAACCTACTTGATTTCACAAGAGTTATGCCCTCATGATAGTTTTTTAGTGCTTTCCATATAACATGTACAATTTGGCTATGTTGGATTCTTCTAATTTATTCTCTTGACATAGAGCTTAGGAGAATAGCCATTGCCCTCTTGTTCTTCCCATTTGCCATCCTTTGTGCTTCACTCTATTTTTCTCTTATAATTGCACCTTTACTCCTTCAACCAACTTTGTTGGAGGTTCCACACTTCAAGTATATAATCCTATAAGTTGATGAGATTACTATCAAGATAGATCACTATTTTATGCTTCCAAAGAACATAATCTTGCCATCAAAGTGGGAAATAAGATGAGAGTGGACTCATTCTTGTGCCATTGACCTTTTCTCACACAATTAAGGCTTAAATTGAGACTTGGATCTGATACTGTTGAACTAGGATAATCAATCCTAGGTTTAGAACCTCTTTTGATCTTGACAAAGTAAATTGATCATCACTAATATTTCAAATAAGTGTTGTTGTTGCAGAATTGAATCAATCTCTCAAGAAGAAATGAAGAAGTTG
>CATIWR010198662.1:0-23358 GCA_949677035.1 Omphalea diandra
AAAATTTATATAATGATAAATATAATGTTAATATGCAAAAAATTCTAAAATTATTTTTTATATTTGAAATGTTAAAAAAAATATATTTATAGATTGAGTTATATTTTTTAAATATTGAAATGTAACAAAAATATTTTTAAATATATATTTTTAAATACATTTTTTAAAAATTGAAATGTAACAAAAATATTTTTTAAATGTTGAAATATTACCTGGGAATTACCTAGTGAAGATAAGAACAAATGAAGCAACTTTGGTCCCGGTAATTAGGAGTGAGCAAACAGGCAGTTCGGTACATTCGGTTCGATTTCTTGCCAAATTTTAATAAATCAAATATTTTATTTTTAAAATCAAACTGAACCAAAATTTTTAAAAAATCGAATTAAACGAACCGATTGAACCTTAATTTATGTGTCTATAAACCAAACCGATCTTATAAAATGTTCAGTTTGTTTCAATTAAATTACATGTATTTTAAATTTAGTTTGATTCAAATGAGTTTGATTTATTAATTATTTTGATCAATTTGATTTTTTTATTTTCTATCTAAAAAACCAAATAAAAAACAAAAAACTAAATTTTTTAAAATTATAACCGAATAAATTAATTTTATTAAATGATTAAAACGAATCAAACCGAATCAGCTCGGTTTAGTCGATTTTTAGTTTGTTTTGGTCTATTTTTGCTTGGATTCTGTAATTTTTTACAATGTCCAAAAGCAGGATGGTTGTTTCAATAAAATCTCTCATTTTTTCATTTTTTTCTCTCTATTTTAGAGAGAAAATGCATAGAGAAAAATTTTAAATATTTACTCTCCCCTCTTATTTTCTCTCCCTTTTCAAACAATGAATTTTACTTTTTCACATTTATTTTATTTCCTAATTTTCTTTTTCTCTTATTTTCCTCGATCCCTAACATAAGGTAAAAGCTTAAAAACTATTTTAAAACCTGCAAACTGCGAAATATAATTTCATAACCAAAGCTTGACCTAATTAACGCTAAAGTGGAAAAAAAAAAAATTGGGTCATAAATAACCCATTTATTATGACTGTCGCTTAGCATGTTACTGAAGCCTGCTACGTCATAATTATCCGTACGAAAATGTTTGGTGTTGAAAGTCGCAACATTGCGTCCTTTTTAGGCTGAGGGTTTAATACTTTGTCCCCTTTTTTATTAATACCGCCCATCAACAACCAACGCCCTATGGGTCATTTTAATTAATGAAAAAATATTTTTATAATTAATAAAAAATTAATTTTTTTAAAAAATAACTTTGTTAAAAAATAAAATTATTTTTAAATTTTAATAAATTTATTTAAATAAAAAATAAATTATACAAATATATTTTTTTATTATTCAAACTACTGTTGACCTGCCAACAATTAATATTGATTATCACTGCCAACTGATATTGGAAACCATGAAATTTATAAATTTTTTTATTTTTTATTTATTTTTTTATATAAAAATAAATAATATAAATATAAAATAATTTTATCTTAATTTAATCATAATTTTATAAATTAAAAAATTAATATTTTTTATAACGTATTTTAAAATTTAAAAATACATTTTTCATAAAATATTTTTCTTAAAAAGTATTTTTTTATAGACATTATATTTTTTTGCAAAGCAAACATAGCGTTAGTGAATTTTTTTTACTTTGTTATTTTTATATTTTACTTTCTGTTTTATATTTATAATTTTATTTTTTTAGCATAGGCATTATTTCTATTTAAGAGTCCTATTGGATGAGGTATGTAGAGGAGTAGCATATTCCTATCTAAAATCAGCCTAACCAACTCATTAAGGATAATAACATTCTTATCCGCCATGCATAACTGATTGCCATTTACTAATGAGGCATTCACCATACAACCAAGAATTAGGTCCATGAAAGGCATATTGGTATAAATATAATTATAAATTATAAATTATGCAATTCCTTTCTTTTTATTTATTATTTTGAAGAATTTTTTATTTTGATTTATCAATCATTTAAAAAAAATAATGAAATATGAATTATTATTTTTCAATTTTATCATTTATTCTTTATTATCTCTATTAAATATTCAATAACTATTAAAAGGATAATTTACTTAAGCTATTTAATAACAATAACTATTAAAAAGATAATTTACTTAAACTCTTTTTAATAACTTTTTTAAGTTTTTTACAATATCTCAAATGAAGTACTATTTAATTTTTCATTTTATATATTATATTAAAATATTTTTTAATTTTACGTCATTGAATTATACTATTTTTCATTAAATTTATATAAAATATCTATTTTAACTTTAATTTTAGTAACTTTTATCATTACAAATCAAAATCCATGATAGTGGTCTTATTTTTTGTTAATAAAAATATAAATAATTTAGTACAATGAAATTTTAATATATTGTTTATTAATTAGTATATTGTATTTAATTTTTAATTTTTATATATAGTTTGAACTATAGAGTTTTGATTACTTTTTTTTATTGTTTTATTAATATATAAATATTTTATTTTATAAAAATTATATAAAATTAAACTTTATATTATGAACTTTTATTAAAAAATAAGAAATAAGTAATCATAATTTATAATTGAATTAAAATAAGTTAATAAAAATAAATTAATTACGTTATTTTTTATAATAGTGATTAAATTGATATTTATTAACATGTTATTTATTACAATACTTAAATCCTAAAAATGAATGATTTGATAATAGATGAGTTGAATAAAATTACTAATAAAGAGTTATGATATCATCATTTTGAGTGATTTTTATTTTGACTTTAAATATATATATATATTGAATTCTATAATAACGTTTTATAATATCATTAAATAATGTGATTTAATTTAATAATAAATAATTTATTTATTTAATTTAACGATATCTAATTTTATTTAATTTAATAATAAATAATAATTTTATTTAATTTAATGTTGAATTACTAATAATGACACTACTAAACAATATATATATATATATATATCAAGGTTTGCTCAATTTCCAGCCAACTGAAGTAGCCAGCAATGTCGAATTCCAACACTACTCCTCATGTAGTTGTCCTCAGTAGCTCCTGCGCCGGTCACATTACATCCCTCCTTCGACTCGCAAACCTTGATATATATATATATATATATATATATATATATATATAAAGCCGAAATAAAAATCAACCAAAATGATGATATGGTAACTCATTATCATTATTAAATCATTTATTTTTAGTATTTAAATATGGTAATAAATAATATGTTAATAAATATCAATTAAATCATTATTATGAATAATAACGTAATTAGTTATTAAATTTTATTATTTATTTGTTTATTTATTTTAATTCAAGTACAAATTATGATTATATTTTAATAAAAGTTCAAATTATAAAAATAAAAAATTTATATATTAATAAAATAATATAAAAAAGTAATCAAAACTCTATAGTTCAAACTATATATAAAAATAATATATAAAGATTAAAAATTAAATGCAATATACTAATTAATAAACAATATATTAAAATTTTATTGTACTAAATTATTTATATTTTTATTTTAATACCAGTTAATAAATATAGTAAAAAATAAGACCACTAAAATGTATAATTTTACTTTAAAACTTTAAAAGCTTAAAAATTATTTTAAAATGCGCAAACTGCGAAATATAATTTCATAACCAAAGCTTCACTTAATTAAGTCTAAAGTGAAAAAAAAAAAAAAGGGTCATAAATAACCCATTTAATATGACTGTCGTTTAGCATATTACTACAACCTGCCAGACCTGTCCATCATAATTAATTTAGATATAATATATTATCTAAATTATAAAAAAATAAATTTATAAATGTATAGAATTTATCTATGAATATAAAACTAAAATTTATATTTATGTGAATAGAAAATAAATTATTTTAAACCTGTGATTGGAATAGAGTAAAATAAGATAGGAAAGAAAATAAGAGAGGAAAAATATTTTACCTTGATTGGAAATGAGAAGAAAATAGAATGGGAAAAGAAAATAACCTAAATTTTTCTCTCTCCATTTTTTCTCCAAAATGAAGAGAAAATATTGAAAAGAGAGGGGATTTTACAGAAATTATCATCTTACCCCTAGACAGTGTAAAAAATTACAGAATCTGAGCAAAAACTGAAACAAATTGAAAAACCGACCGAACCAAGCTGATTTGGTTTGGTTCAATTTGATCATTTAATAAAATTGGTTTATTTAGTTATACTTTTTAAAAATTTTGGTTTTAGTTTTTTTGGTTCTGTTTTTATATAGAAAATAGAAAAAAATTGAATTAACTGAAATAATTAATAAATCAAATCCATTTGAATTGAACTAAATTTAAAATACATGTAATTTAATTGAAACAACTCGAACCAAACCTACCGAACCAAAATTACTTAATTTGTTCTAAAAAATTCCCGGGTAATATTTTAAAATTTAAAAAATATATTTAAAAATATTTTTGTTACATTTTAATATTTTAAAAATATAAATCAATCCATAAATATTTTTTTTAACATTTCAAATATAAAAATAATTTTAGAATTTGTTCGTATTAACATTATATTTATCATTATATAAATTTTAATTTCATATAAAAACAATTAAATAATTATTATTATTTTTTATTATTATACAATACAATTATATATTCAAATATTTTATTTAATAAAGGATAAAATTGAAAATATATTACATATTATTTTTCTTTCCTTTCATAATTGGCTATCCAATCAAGGGAAAATAAAAATTATTTTCCTTCTCCTCTTTTTTATCCAAGCATGAGGAAGGAAAATAAGGAAGAAAAATATTCTTTATTTTCTTTTTTCCCTATGAAAATTTGCCAATCACATGCTAAAATATTTGTCCACTATAAGTAATTTTTGTTCAAAAACACAGACAAATAAAAAGAAAAACAAATAAAAAGAAAGAAACAAAATGGGCCCGATTTATGGGTTTTACATTGATGGGCTTCTAAGTTCTTTGTCGTCACCTCGTTCTTCCTCTTCTTCATCATGCACTGTCCACCTTGTCATTCAGTAGGGTTTTCTCAATTGCCGCCTCCGAAAACCTTATTTTATTTAGGCTTTCTGCATTCAATTAGGTATGTTATATTATATTCCCTTTCTGATGGTTCCTCCATGTAATATTTCTATCGTTGCTTCAATAAAATTTTGGAAATTTAGCTCGTTATAGTGTTCGCTGCCATGGGTTATATTTAAAATGTCTTGTTTTGATTGTTCTTCTTTGAAATTATTATATTGCAATTTGATTGTTTGTTCTTAATATTTGGTTTTGTTGTTGTAGTTCCAACCAGAAAAGAAAACGAGGGGCTTAAATGGGAAGCAAGAAAAGAAGCTCTAATTCTGTAGAGGAAGTTGATAACTTGGTAGATACAAGCACTGATAATGTAGCTTTATCCAATACTATTAAGAAGAAATTGAAAAAGGGCAAGGGAGAGGATGGTGGGGATGCTGTTCCGGCTGGTGCTGGTCCCTCGGATATTATGGCTTCTGTGAAAGATATGGAAAGGCAGAAGCTAAGGAGAGTGGCAGACAAAGAAAGGAACCGTCTTGCTTTAGAAAATAATGAATTGAAACCTAACCGAATGAATGAGGTAGATCAGAAAGTTAATGAGATGATGGCTTTGTCTGGTACGGGATTGCCTGAGTTCCATATTGGGGTTTTCAGGGACTTGGCATGTGCAGATGTTTCTGTAAGAGAGGCTGCAGTAGAAAGATTGGTAATGGAATTACAAGTGGTTCAGAAGGCCTATGAGATGGTTGAGAATAAGGAGGTGATTGAAGGTGGATTGAAACTGGAAGCTGAAAAAGATGATGGATTGAATAATTGTGCACCTTCTTTGAGATATGCTGTGCGTAGGCTTATTCGTGGTGCTTCATCATCAAGGGAGGTATGGTTTGGTTGGATGCATAGTCTCTATTTATTTTTTTTTGCCATCAATGCCATACGTGTGTTGTGTTATTTAAATTAGGCCTTAAATTGTTGAATATATGTTTTATGAAAGCTGAAATAGGATGCTCGATTTCAAATTAAGTTAGTCTTTATCTCTCAAATTCTTTCATTTATTTATTTATTTTTGGGGGGTAGTTGGGGTGGGGGCGGGGATGAAACCCTTATTGGAGTTCAAAGAAGTTCATACATCTTGGTTATTGGACCTTAGATGAAATTGTAACATCATAACATGCTATATATTTTATAAATTTACATTGATCCATATTTTCTGATTGTGTCTAACTTTAATTATTATCATATGATAACTGTTTAAAAGGAGCATTAAGATCTATCATATGCAGTGCTTTTCTTTGTATGGGAGAGGATATTTGTGAGTTAACTACCTCAGTTATATTATATGCACTGCCAACTTATGTGGAGTTATATCCTGCATTATGTAAGATGAATGATTTAATGTGCATTTTATCTTTTAATGACTATAAACTTAAATAGACTACCTATAAAATGTTGTTGGCTGATTTTTCTGTAATGAATGCTATGGCTTTCTTTTTCCAGTGTGCGAGACAAGGCTTTGCATTAGGTTTGACAGTGTTAGTGGGTACAATTCCTAGCATTAAAGTGGACTCATTACTAAAACTAATTGGTGATTTGTTAGAAGTTTCTTCGTCAATGAAGGGTCAGGTGAGCAAGACTCGTTTCTTCTTTGATTATTATCTGCTCCACAAAAGGTTTCTTAAGCCATTTCCCTGTAACACTGCAGGAAGTAAAGGATTGTCTTTTAGGTCGGTTGTTTGCCTATGGTGCTCTTGCTCTTTCAGGAAGACTGACTCAAGAGTGGATGACCAATCCTGAGACTCCATTCATCAAGGACTTTGTCAATGCTGTGATCTCTCTTGCAACAAAGAAACGATATTTGCAGGAGCCTGCTGTTGCAGTTGTTTTAGATTTGGTTGAAAAGGTATCTAATTGTGATAAACAAAGAACACTGATTGTACATTAATGCACAACTGTTTTGCATCATGGTGATATATATCACTGATTTGTCCTTTGTGATGTGAATCTGATCTCCGATCTTGAACTAATGCTTTCTAGAATTTTTTTTTAAACTAAACAAGCACGGTGCTTGTCTCATTGGCTTTCTTATTGAAGTCATTCAGTTTTCGATTTGGCTCTTAAGTCTTTTTTACCTTTGACATTTGGTGGTTCTCTTGTTCTGTATCCATTAATTGCTTCATTAGCTCTTGATGCTCCTGTGATTGCAGTTGCCAATTGAGGTTTGGTTGAATCATGTACTTGAGACTCCTGGTCTTCGTCAGTGGTTTGAAGGAGCGAAAGATGTTGGAAATCCTGATGCTCTGCTTTTGGCCTTGAAAATTCACGAAAAAATTTCTGTTGATAGCGAGGCATTTGGAAATATTTTGCCACATCCATTTACCCCTAGCAGGCTTTTTTCCTCTGGCCAATTGTCCTTACTTGTTAACTGCTTGAAGGTGATCATCAAACATATCTCTGTGCAATTAAAGTATTATATTGGATGAATTATGAAACTTATTCCAAATATTTTTGTTTGTGTGGAACATGTCAGGAATCAACGTTCTGTCAACCTCGAGTTCATAGTGTGTGGCCTGTCCTGGTGACTATTCTTTTACCAGATGCTGTTTTGCAAGCTGAAGATTTGGTGTCAGCTTCTAATTCTCTCAAGAAACATAAAAAAAGTCGCAAGTCTAGTGCTTCTGAAGAAGAAACAGCAAAAAATATTCAGAATTTTTGCGAGGTTATCATTGAGGGATCACTTCTTCCATCTTCTCATGATCGTAAGCATTTGGCATTTGATATTATTCTTCTACTCCTCCCAAGGCTACCTGCATCTTTGATTCCAATTGTACTAAATTACAAACTCATTCAGTGCCTGATGGATATACTTTCAACAAAAGACTCCTGGCTGTTTAAAGTTGGACAACATTTTCTCAAAGAATTGTCGGAATGGGTTGGAAATGATGATGTCAGAAGGGTTGCTGTCATAGTCGCTTTACAAAAACATAGCAATGGAAAATTTGATAACATCACAAGAACAAAAGCAGTTAAATCTTTGATGGCAGAGTTCAAAACAGAAGCTGGTTCCATGTTGTTTATTCAGAGCTTAATTAACATGTTTGTTGATGAAAGTCACACTTCAGAAGAACCTTCAGATCAGAGCCAGACAACTGATGAGAACTCAGAGATAGGCTCAATAGAGGATAAGGATGTTGGTAGTGGAATGGCAAATTCTGATTTTCTGAAAATTTGGGTTGTGGAGTCTCTCCCTAGTATATTGAAATATCTGAAGCTGGACTCTGAAGCAAAGTTTCGGGTGCAGAAGGAAATTTTGAAGTTTCTAGCTGTACAAGGTCTGTTCTCTGCATCTCTTGGCTCTGAAGTTACATCTTTTGAATTACAAGAGAAATTTAGGTGGCCCAAAGCAGCTGCATCAAGTGTCATTTGCAGGATGTGTATTGAGCAGATCCAACTTTTACTGGCAAGCGCCCAAAAGATAGAAGGGTCACGTTCTCTGGCAAATGGCCTTGAGCCCAATGATCTTGGGTCTTACTTCATGCGGTTCCTCAGCACATTGCGCAACATTCCTTCAGTTTCTCTGTTTCAGCCTTTGAATGATGAGGACGAAAAGGCATTTAAAAAATTGCAAGAAATGGAAAATAAGGTCTCCAGAGAGGTAAAACTTATTATGATCAATGTATACTTTTGAATATAGCAATTAGTTCTGATTTTGAGGATGAGATGCATGTTAAATCTGAACACTCATTTTTCTGTCTATGATATATGTATTGAAGTGGCTTAGGTTTGGTGATCAGCTAAAATGAATTCTGCCTGGAGTTGTTTTCTTTTTTCAAATGTTTTAAACCAGTTTCTATGATTTTTTTTACCAGATTCTAACTTGCATGTATATGGGTGCTCGAACTAGTTTGTTTGTACTTTTCTGTTACAATCAAGCCAGTTCTTTCTCCCCTCAAATTTCTTATTGTGACTTTTTATATTGCTGAATCCCAGGAAAGAAATTATAGACTTGGTGCGGATGCAAATAGATTTCATGCACTGAGGTATTTAGTGATCCAGTTGCTGCTCCAAGTGCTCCTTCGACCAGGAGAATTCTCGGAAGCTGTGTCTGAACTTATTATATGTTGTAAGAAAGCATTTCCAGGTGCTGATCTTCTCGACTCTTCAGAAGAAGATGAATTGGATGGTGATGAAAATCCCAATTTAATGGATGTACTTTTGGATACATTGCTTTCAATGTTGCCTCAGTCATCAGCTCCTATGCGAGCTGCTATTGAACAGGTCGGCAATGGCAAGTTCTGTTTCTGGATTTGTATGTTATTCAAATAGTTGTTTCTCTGTGTCCTGACGTTAAGTTGGCTTTATGGTTTGCGTGCTTCTGTAGTTTTGCACATATTCTGTTCCTCAATGAATGATGTGTATGTATTATTTCTGGTTCTCTAATCAGTTTGAATTCTTGATTTATTATAAACTTTTGGAGATTTTCATACATTTTTTCTTAGATATAGTGCTTTGACACAATTCAGCATCTTAACTTATAGAGACAGTTACTTGGACAAGTATGTATTTCTTTTTGGCAGGGATTGAATTCTTGATCGAGATATGAGTTCCTTCAATAGTATTTTGCAGGATAGTCCATTGCTATGGAAGCAGTTCTGAGAATTATTTGTGACCATTACTTTATCTTGCTGTCTGATAGATGGGGCTTGATTTGTGTTTTCAGGTTTTCAAGTATTTCTGCAATAATGTGACAAATGATGGGCTGCTTCGGATGCTGCGTGTTATCAAAAAAGATTGGAAGCCAGCTAGACATCGGGAAGCAGATAGTGAAGATGATGATGGAGATTTTCTTGATATTGAAGAAGATGAAGAAATTGATGAAGCTGAGACTGGTGAAACAAGTGAGATTGAAGAGCAGATAGATGATTCTGAGGAAGTAGCAGAAGCTGACGAAATTATCAAAGAATCAGCTGAAGATTCTGATGATTCTGATGGAGGAATGGACGATGATGCAATGTTCCGGATGGACACTTATCTTGCGCAAATTTTCAAGGAGAAAAAGAATCAAGCTGGGGGTGAAAGTGCTCAATCCCAGCTTGTCCTGTTCAAACTGCGTGTCCTTTCGCTGCTGGAAATTTATCTACATGAAAATCCAGGCAAGTAATTCACTGCTTTTTTGTGAGATTCTTTATAATATGGAATTGGTTCACAGATTATTTCGAGCACATAAATTTAAAATGCAAATAAGCATTTCAGGATAAGTTCTAGCAGTCATTTTGAAATCAATGACAATAGTTTAGGAATTAAATGCAGCATTATGATTCTTTTTTTTTTTTTTTTCTCGTGCGTTGCTGGAACTTCAGTCTAAGTTGCAAGACTTCTTTTCTTATACATACTGTTGCGATCTATGAAAGTTTTTTATTTTTATGCCTTTTGCAAGGCTTCCATGCCCTCCCCAATTTACACAAGGATAGAAATAAGAGTCTATGATGCATCCTGATTTTGTTCTTTTTGGCCTTCATTTAACAGTTAAGCCTGAAGTCCTCACAGTGTACTCAAACTTGGCTCGTGTATTCATTAATCAACATACTACAGAAGTCAGCGAGCAGTTCGGTCAGCGTATATGGGGAATCCTGCAAAAGAAGATATTCAAAGCAAAGGAGTTTCCAAAGGGTGAAGCTGTGCAACTATCTACACTTGAATCTTTATTGGAAATGAATTTGAAGTTGGCATCCAAACCATTCAAGAGGAAGAAATCTGTAGTTCCATCAAAGAAGAAGTCAGCTTCCTGGAAGCGCCACAAAATGATTGTTTCCCTTGCTCAGAATTCAACATTTTGGATTCTGAAAATCATTGATGCAAGAAATTTCTCCGAGCCTGAACTGCAGAGAGTTTTTGGCATATTTAAAGGGGTGTTGGTGGGATATTTTGACAGTAAAAAATCTCAAATAAAATCTGAATTCTTGAAAGAAATATTTCGAAGGCGGCCATGGATTGGACACCATCTCTTTGGCTTCCTTTTGGAGAAATGTGCCAATACAAAGTCAGAGTTTCGCAGAGTTGATGCACTTGATCTAGTGTTTGAAATATTGAAGTCAATGGTTTCTTTCGGTGCTGATGAAAACAACCGCTATGCATCAAAGAAAATCTTGAAGAACCACCTGCAAAAGCTCAGTCATCTGGTAAAGGAATTGGTGATGGATATGCCAGAAAACAAGTCAAGGCGGGCCGAAGTGCGAAAGTTTTGCAATAAGCTCTTCCAGATTGTGTCAGCTCATGATATTACCAAGTCTTTTCTTAAAGATTTGGCAGCAGATACCCAAGCTGCTTGTGAAACTCAACTTGGTGAGCCATTTCTCAATCTGAAGAAAGCTATTGACGTCCATAAGAATTGATATTGCTTCCACTTATACTCGATAAGCCTCTAAGCTGCCTGCTCTGTGCTTCAAGCGTTTGGCTGGATATCACTTGGAATGTCGTTACTGGAAATAGTTTGGAGCAGCACTGTCCCATTGGTAAAATTATTTAAATCGTTTTCCAGCTGCTGTGTTAAGGTGGTTTGTTTTATCTATTAATTTCATCTAAAGTTTTGACACAGGAAAAATATTGTCATTAAATAGTTGAAGATTTATTTTGAACCTAGAAGTCATTAATTTTGAGCTGCTTGTCTAACAGGATAAAATCCCCTTTGGCATTTTTGTTGAACGCAAACACATGATTTCTTTTTTTTCTTTGTTGGCCTTCTTTTTTGTTGGGCAATGGAAGCCCTAATAAATTTTGAATTTCATTTTTGTCTATGCGTGTGTTTATCGTCTTTCTGCTATTGGACAAAATGTATTGCACGTGTATCTAAACCTGTAACGGCAGCCAAGTGACAGAAAGATTCTGATGACAAGGCTATAAAAAGGGATTAGATTTTGATTCCCACTGGAACCTTCAGCAAAGGAGGGAAAGGTAGAAATCACGTTGAAGCTTAAATTAATGGAATTGCAAGTGCTGATCACATCATCAGTCGTTTATTTGATACATAGGATTATATGGTAGCCGTCAATTAATGGGCTGAATCAGTTGGCTGAGTCCATGTAAAATGTAACCTTTCAATGGTTTCAAGAGAATGTTTACTTATTGGTTTAGTGTTGTTCGTTAATTTAATTTTATATGATACCTAAAACTCGTGGTTTAGCGCAAAACTTGGAACATACTGAAAAAATTGATTTAATCGATTTAATTTGGTTTAGTTCAATTTTTTAACAAATATAGCTTGATTTAGTTTTTATTTTAAAAAAATTTTGATTTTTGGTTTTTGATGTAAAAAATCAAATGAAATGAAAAAATTGAAATTATTAATAAATCAAATTAATTTTATTAAAAATACATGTAATTTAATTAGATCAGAATTTTATAAATTTAGTTTAATTTGATTTATTTGATTCGATTTATTTGATTTTTTTAAAAAAATTCAATTCATTCTGATTTGTAAATATAAAATTAAGTTTGATTTTTGTAAAAAAACTATACTAAATAAACTGAACTGAATAAATTGAACCGATCGGTTTGCTCACCCTTATTCAGTTGGCCTGCTACTTGTTCATATTATATAATAACAAAGTACCATTTCCACTTGAAGATATTTATGTTAAGTGAGGGTTAAATAGATCATTTCTTATCTAGGTTTTGCTAAGAAATATCTTGAGCATCTTGAAAGCAACCCACTCGCATCTCTCCGCGGGAAATGTCCATAAAGATACCAATGGGTAATTAGTAGGAAGTTTCCCATAAATAACACGGCAGCCTTAATCGCCAAAGAATAATTGTGATAGCACCAACGACTTGTATAATATGATTTAGATGGGTCAACCAACACCAGTAACATTGCTAAATTTTATCTAGGGTCCACAACCAACAGTTGGTATAACCTTTGAAGCCATAGGACTTAGAAATGTTCAACCAATTTGTGACCAGTATTAAAGACATGAAACTTCGGATTCATTTTTGGGTAATTAATCTTCAGATGTCACCCATTGATGTAACGTCGTCCAAACCCAATATGAATGCTAACACATCTTGATAACACTTCGGCTAGGTATAATTTTCCTGCCTTCTTCACATCTACGAAGACTACCCCTAGACTTTTCATGACAGTGACAATCTACAAAGAATAATTCTTCCTCGAAAACAAATACAAATTTAAAACAAAACAATAATAATTTCAGAGGCTAAGAACTATACATATTGCCACTAGGAATACAAAAAACAATCCCATCATATAGATTTGAAGCAAAGAACTTCCTGGCCTTCTAATCGGAGTTCAAGAATAACAAGTAGGCAATGACCAAGCCACTTCAAAATACGGTCATATTTGCTTGGAGCATTGGACACATTTTCCGCATGATCTGAGAAGGCAAATGAAGGAAGCATACTGTGCTCATCTCATCCCACCAAAACTAAAGCCCCAATTTTCATATGCCACTTGCCTAAATAGCAGCATTTCGCGTCTTCTCCCCGTAAAAGTGTCCTTCAAATATTTCCTAATATCATTTGCCGCCCGTAATTCCAATTGCTCATATTGAATATACTTCATAAAATGTGGGTCCATTAAATATGAATGCAAACATAGGAAATGGCTCCAAATCTGTTCTGCGAAGGCAATGTGCTGCTTCTCACTCTTTTAGGGTCCCCACTTATGCGATGCAACGCTCAACATTTGGAGTAAAGAGTTAATTCTTTTTCTCATTGGCACATTTGCATCAACCAATCAGTACCCAAATGAGAAGAAATATAGAAGGCCGTGAAGCTAAAGAGCTTGTAGTAAGGAATTGTAATGTGTACAAAGTAATTCATCTCTAATGTACCTCTCATCTAAATCCCTACTAACCATCTCCTAAACTTTTCACCTACATTTCCTAAACTCTAAACTACAATTTGATCGGTCTTTTTACACAAACGCCAAAACATTTCCAAAGTTGCAGCCTCCAGTCAATGAAAACCCCATTTACTACCAATTCCCATCAAAATGTTCTTCCAAAGAGCAATCAACAAACAACACAAATCGAGTACCCTCCCTGCACAAAACATGTTTTGCGAACCTCATCAGGCTGTTTTCCAAATCAAGATCTAATCTTTTTATTTCCCCCAAAGCAACAACAAAATGCAGTACCTCTTCAATTTCCATGTCAATGAGACCTCGAGACCCTAATCTGCGATGCTTCAAAGCAATTCCAATTTCTTTTCTTTCAAGTTCTAGTCCTATGAATGTGCATCCTCAGAATCACTTCCTGATGAGCTTCCTGAATCAGAATCTGCAAATTTTGTTCACTCACATTTAACATATACGACTAAGACACAAAGATTAGAACGAATTGAAATAGGGTTTATAATTATACCGCTTGATGAGGAAGAGCCACTACTCGAGCTACTCGAGCCGCTAGAACTGCTGCTGGCATGACCATTGTCCTTCTCAATCTCCACAGGAGGGAAACTACTCATAGGCATCTCGTCACCAATGTCTACATCCTCATCACCAGTATCCCCTTTCTTTGGCTTCTTTGCTTCAGTTACAACATCCATCCTCTCATTCCCGATTGCCTCCTACATTGAACACAATCAGAACAAGCAATTAATTAAAGCAAAATACGCCAATTAACATACTGCTTGGAAAATTACAGAAAAGCAATACCTTATTGCCACCTTCACAAACAGCAGTAGCTGAGTTGTTGATGCCCATCAATGCTTGACGCTTAATCTTGCTAGCCATCTTCTTATAATTGGTAACAAACCGATCAAGCTCCCACAAAGTCTCAGTATCAACCGCTTCAATATCCAGCTCAATCTCATCCCCTTCCTGCCTCAAATGCCCATTCCTCTTCCGAATTATCTGCACCACCTGCTCCATTTTCTCTTGCGGCAAACTCTGCAACCCAATCCCCAACTTATGCTTCTCCTCAAGCGACATGTCCCTCTTGTTAGGATCCTTCGCCTTGGGTTTTGGCAGCTTCACAGGCTTCACTGGAGGCACCCGCATTGGCGAGGGAGTCCTCACAGGCAACTGAGACATAGATTGCGGTACAACCATTGATTTCCCAATTGGATCAGAATTACCCATAACCTGTATCACATTCTCCTGATCTTTCCTCATCCTATCAACGTGATTGTGATCCCAAGAACTCGCCTGGACTTCTTGAACCTGCTCCACCTCAATTACCTGATCCTGATCCTGATCAACATCAACATCCCCAACTTTATCCCTAATGGGTCGATACAATTCCTTAAATCTTGACATCAACTGCTCTGCCAACGCATAAACCTCATGACCTTTAGGGTTATACTTCATGGCATTGTTGAAAGTTAGCCTTACCTCAGCAGCAAAATCTGTAGGCGAATCGTACAAATTCTTCCCCAATTTCAATTTCACCGTTCCCAAATCCATCGGATTCTTGATAATATCGAAATAATCATGTAGCTTCATGCCTTCTACATCCACCGGCACATTAAAAATATAGCCGTGCTTATGCTTCATCAACTTAGTCAAAATTTGACCGCATTTCTTCAACAATTGGCTATTCTCTACAGGATTATGATTACTGTTCTTATTATTATTATTATTATTGTTAACTGATCGCTTCATATCTTTAGGACCACCGCCACCAAACCCGAAACTCGAGGCCGATGGAGGAAACGGCCGTTTGTTACCCGATATCTTTTTGATCGATGATTTCTTGAAATTTGGGCCACCCGATCGGATCTGCAAATCGGATGATTCGATCCGATTCTTTAGCTTCCGGATCTGTTCCAGCTCCGCGACCAATTGATTCTTTAGCTCCGCTAGCTCTTTCCTCGAATACGACGCGATGTTAAACGTCACGTAACCGTTAAAATCATTGGGTCTTCCGTTAATTGACAACGCGTCGTCCGATGCGGCGGCGGATTGCATTATTAAATGAGGAGGAGGAGGCGCATCAACAGCGGCTTGGAATTGCCGTTTCTTGGACAGCTTAGGGTTAGGGTTAGGGTTAGAAAAGGGAAGTTTGCCCATGAATTTAGCACCGGCTCTTGGCTGCGACGGCGGCGTCCAGTTCGGTTCGTTGCTCCCGTGGTTCGCGGCTAACAGTACAGACGCCATGCCGTTCTACGCCGGCGAGGCCAACGACGAATCATGAATTGGACAGAGCGTGGCCTACACGCGCTACAGCTGGATAAGGGCCAAGTTATTTAATGGAAGGGGAAAAGTTAGTTAACGGCTATCTGAATTAGGGTTTGAAGGTGGGGATTTTTCCCTGATAAGAGCGAGGAAGACAGAGGGGAGAAGGTGGCTTCTTAAAGGCGATGAGATCTGCCCGGTGGATTGTTGGGTTGCGTGTAAGCCGTTGGATTGGTTTTGGATTTCATGATCAGTTGCCCGTGAGGCTGACCTCGTGACCTGGCGTGGACGGTTTGGATGTGAGGATGGTAACACGTGGCGGTGTATGGAGACGGTGGATTAGAACGTCAGGGTTTCAGTTTAGGAGTGAATTTGGGGTGAATTTGTCGTGAATTTAGGGTTTGTGTGGAGCGCGGGGTCCACTGTGTGATGACGTGGCGAAAAGCCAACTGGTTGCGCGGTCCGTCGTAAGCGAGAAGCTGGGCGCATGTGATTGATGATGGTGAATGGTTAGTTGCTTTTTGATGTGAGGGTGTTTCTGTAATTTCAATATTTTATTTTGAAATTACGAAATAGCCCTTGCCTCGGAGAAATCTGAACCTAGAATCTGGCAACATATAGCCAATGGGAAGTCAACAAATCAGCAACTTCAGGCCATCGTGTGGAACTCTAACCGAGTTCGACCATGGTTAGTTTGTTGGTTGCTTAGTACCGATAACGATGGTGGGAAAAATTCCCGCCTGAAAACCTGAATTCGTTTAAATCTAATATTTATTTTCTTGGGATCCTTTTCTTAAATTCAGCCAATGAATCTTACAGTTCCCTCTTCTCCAATCTTTAGTGGTTCATGTTTAGAATCTTTTATTCAAGACCTTAGTCTTGGTATCAATTATAGGAAAAAAATATAAATATGAAAAATAATTCACTCTACAATTTTGATAATCTCATAAATGATTAATAAGTAAATTCAATGTCAATCATCTAACTAATGAGTAAAGAAGTTTATTATTTATTTTTTTTATTCTTTCAATTTGATGCTTAGAAATTTTTATTGACGCTTGAGTTGGTTGAGAAAACTTTTACTATAACTATCAAAAGAAATATTTTTAGCTTTTTTTTTTTTGAGGCAAATTAAACATTCTCTTATATGAATTGGGTTTTTTTTTTTTCCCTCATACACATACAAAATAGAATAATTGATGGGAGTGGTTAATCACTAAATAAGTGAAAAGTTATTTTAGGCCAGTTATTCATTCTCGTATATGAAACAGATTTTTTCTCATATGTGGAACACACAAACAAATAGAATGAATGATATCATTTCCTAATTTGTAATATATATATATATATATATGCACATCATAAATTATGTAAACTTTGAGTTCAAATGGTTTAGAAATTGGAGCTTGCAAATAACTAGTATGTGTGAATTAGTCATTTAATGTTGCTACGCCTCTTTTATCTTTTGGAAAGGAAAATGTATAAATAGTCCTTTGATTTTATAGCTTGGGCGTGCAATCAATAAATCTTATAAGAAATTTAGCAATTCAAAAGCTATATAATGTTTAACGTGAATAGTTAGAAGCAAGGTCCACTTAAGTTTACCTATTTTGTTCTAATGATTTGATTTGTCCTAAATTATTCTTCAAAAATTAAATCCATCCTTCTATTTTTTTTTTTTTTAGTAGTGTCGTCATGTTTAGTTGCTCTTTATATAAGCCATGATGAGTTAATAGTTAATGTTAATAGAAGAGAAAAATTTTTAAATATAAATCTCTATTAAATGAGTTTGAACCTATGATCCTATACATCATCACTAGCCATTTGGCTAGAGAATTTCAATTAAGTCAATGAAATCCTTTAAATCATTGAATTTTTTACTTAATACAATTAATTGCATTGTTAAATATAGACATTATAACATATTTTGATAGATAAAGAAAATATTTAAAGCTAAAATAGATCTCACTATTGATGTATGAGTGGTCAATTATTCATAAAAAATAATTAAATAGCTTGTAACTTTCTCTAATTTCTTAATCTCATATTAAAAAAAATCAATTTAAATTTTTTCATATACAATTCAAAGCACTTTTTTAATCCCAACAATTTTATTATCATCTTCTCCTTTAAAACATTAGAGCAAGTCATTTTTTGTTCACGCACATTTATTTATTTCAATGACAATTAATATATATTATTAATTTCAGTCTCAAAGTTAGTTTTAAATTATTATTTGTTATTTTATCAAATGATTGTGTATAATATAAATATGTATCATTATTTATATTACATTATCGAAAACTGTCATATCAAAAAAATTAAGAAACTTAACAAGTAAGATATTTTAAATAGGAAGTCGAGATCATAGAAAAAAAAACTTCTAAAATGGAAATTAGAAAAACTTAAAAAGTAAAAATTATAAATAACTTCTAAATATAAAATTAAAAAATAAAAAATTATGAATAGAAAATTAAGATTTAAATAAATTCTAGTGTTCAAAATTTTGAATATAAAAAGATGAGCAGAAGTGTAATAAATAGCCAAAAATTACTTCATTTAAGTTTAACACATTATCTTTTAAAATTATATCATATAACATTAAAAGTATGAATCAATAGTTATAACTACCTCATATATACATATATAGTTTATAATTTTCAATTATTTTATTTTTAATTAATAAATACTTAATATTATTTGTTTGGTTGATTATCAAAAGTTATTTTGTTTAAGTTTAATAAATTCTATCTTGAAATTTTTGCCAATTAATATTAAAAATATAAATTACTAAACAATCTTTTGTTATAACTAATTATGCACATAATTATAAGTTTTGAAAACTTATAAAATAATAATTAAATTTTAACTATTATTATTATATATTAATTTTTAATCATTCAGCTGTTTAGTTAATTATTTAATAAAAATAATTATTAAATTTATTATTATAATCATACTGTATAAGGCATGGGTTTACGACTAGTGTTATTTTTTAATTCCAACTCTATATCCATCTTCTTCTATGAGTTCAAGATCAAGAAACAAAGCCTCTTTCTATTAGATATCAATTACTCTATGTTTACCGTAGTTGCCCTTATCCCACTTTGTGACTCATCCTTTTATCTGTTCCTCATTTTTCTTTTTTATCATGTCTATTTCTTTTATTTTTGAAATTCCAATGACATTTCTCCTTTCAATTTCACCACGTGCGTCAAACTTTTAAGGTCAATGATCTTAAATTAGACTTTAATACACTTGATTTTTCTCAACGTAAGTCTCTTTTTTTTTTTTTTATCTTAATAATACAAATGTGTGTTCATAGGTTCGATTGTTTGAAAGAATTTAGAAATTTCAACTTTTCAATAACAAAATTAGTAGGTCCAATTAGCTAGTCATGAACAATTCACAATAGAACTTGTTGATGCTTACATTATTAATTTTATCATTCACTTGTCTAGACTTTCAGGATCAAATATATCAATCTAAACTCTTGCATTTTCATGAAAGTGATTTGGCATAAAGTTTGATTGTTTTGTCCTCTAAATTTGATTTACCAAGAAAGGAGGATACTTTTAATTCTACTATATTTGAATAGAATATTCTACTAATGCTTATCAATGGTATAACGAAGCCAATACTTTTTTCTCTTATTTGGATGAAAATTTAGTTAAGTTTGAAGTAAAAATTGATGACCAATTTCAAGTCATAAGTAAGGTGTTATGCAATAAAGACAATCATCTCTCTAATATTGTTGTAATGACTCAAGATATATTTGTGGGCCCAAAAGCTAAAGGTGAAATGCATCTTGAGTCATCACAACAATATTAGAAAGACGATTGAAAATAAAAATGTGATTTCAATTTAATTTGCTTTAAAATTTCATTTAAAGCATTATTTATATGTTTATGTAAATCTCATATTAGAGTTGTATAAGTGATTATGTAGTAGCGAAGCCAAGATTTAGAATTAAAAGAGGTAAAATATATTGAACTTACATATCAAAAATGAAATAATGAACCATAAATTTAAGACAAAAACAAAAACTAGCTAAATACTTAAGCATTTTAAAAACAATAACATCAACATACATCCTTTAATTAAAAAAAATTATAATTGCTCTTTATGATTCTTCATGCCTTGGTAGGGGTTCATAATAACTTCATTATCAATAACATTAAATACATTTTTCTCAATATATGTGATCAAATAATCTGACATCCATTGATCTTCCATCTTGTTGTGTAATCGATTCATCGCAAATTTCATAGCAAAAAATGTTATCTTAATTGCAGTGGTTGCAACAGGTAGAAGAAAAGCTAAAGTTATCAACCTATAGACCAATGGATACAAATTATCCTTTCTTGACTACACCATTTTTTAAGCAAGATCACCAATTGATGCCAATATCCAAGACCAACCCAAAGATCTGTTTCAACTTCACTATCCAATCACAGGGGAAAGACTCAAAAGGTTTAAAGAAGCAATTAGGTTATTCATGCAAAAGGAATAACCATTGGGCTAACCCAAGAAGAACAAAAAAAGCAAGAAGCCCAATTACTTGGAGATGACAACATGGACTCTTCAAAGGAAGTCTTTAACTTGATCCATTGAAGCCCAACATATGGAAAAACCCATGATCCAAGTATGAAGAAACTTCCTCATTAGGTTGAATTCCTTTCTTAAACTAATTAGGAACTTCGTATTTACGTATATAAGAAACTTCTTTTATAATTAGGAAGATATCTAATGTATCTTTAGTTATTTCCTATTTAGTTTAAGAGTATCCTTTTTCCTAAATAGATTAGACAGATTTCAAAAACTATTTAGAAAGTAATTCTTAGGATTTCTAGAAACTTTGTAAAGGCTATAAATAGTCCTTCTTATTCAGCCAAATCAATAAATTGAAGAATATTTCTTTTAGCAAATTGCTTGTGAGAGTTAATTCTCTTATTGAGTCTTAATAGAATTTGGTGAGATTGTTAAGTGAGTTATTAATAATTTCACAAACTTGTTTAATCTAAGTCTTAAATTACTTAGTTAATTTAAGGTTGAGATTAACACCTCTTGAATCTTTATAATTCAGGTAGCTAGAAACAAGTTTTTTAGAGATCTAATTGGGATTTGAGAGTTTATCTTATTTTGATCTTTAAATTAAAGCTTAGGACTTGCGCTATATATGAATTAGGATTTGAAAATCAATCTCGTTTTGCCTAGTGAAAGATAAGCTGGTGGGGCTAGGTAATGCGCCCGCGTGGTGGATTGGGACTATGACTATGGCATAAGGAGATATTTGGGTCTCTATCCATCAGTCCGGGCTTTTGGTAGAATTGGTATCAGAGCCAAGGCTAAATTCAAGATCAAAGGTATCTATCTTTATATTTTTGCATTATTCTTAGTTCATCCATTCACATTTTTCACCTTTCTTCTTCAATTGTGCCATATTTCAATTCTTGCATCCAAATTTGTTTCTTTTCATTGTTTTTAGCTTCATTAGTCTTGTTTCATCATCATAGATCACATTGAAAAAAATCAGAGTCAAATTCCAAAAAAATCTCCTTAAATTAAGGAAAACTTAATTCTAGCTTGTTTCTTGCAATTTCTTTTTCCTTGTTCCTTCCAAATTCATTATTTTTGTTACTAATCATCTTTTTGGTATTTTCTGAAGTCTAAGGCTGAACCATAGAATTCAAGGGAGGGTAAAATTACCATAATACCCCTATAAGTGTTAAATTCGATTTTTTTTTGTATTTTTGAGTTGTTCTTTTGTATTTCTTGCAATTCTAAGTTTGATTTTAGCTTTAAAAGTAAAAAAAAAAAAAAAAAAAAGAGCAAAAAAAAAAAAGGAAAGAAAGAAAGAAAGAAAGCAAAAAAAAAAAAAAAAAGAGAAAGAAAGAAGCTAAGAATTGCAAAGGTGTTGTTTTAAAGCCAATTTTGAAATTTCCTTTCCAATTCGGCCTAGGCATATACTTCTTACCATATTCTTGAGCTTAAAATGCTAATTAGCACTTTCAAATTTCCTTCTAAATTCTTAGATTGCTATTAGGTCTTTAGAAATTTATTTTTGCAACCAATTGTATTCTTTTTAATCCTTTTATTTTCTAAGTGTTTTAAGAACTAGTTTTTACTTATTTGTGTTCTGTTTAAGATTCCCTTGGCATAAATTGACTTAGTCCTCAAAGAACTTAAAGAAAAGAATCTTAAGAGGTAAAAGGCAAAAAGTGGTGAGTTCAAAGAGGGCAAAAGCTAATTTGGAGTTAACACGAGTGTGAGTGCCATCAATTGAGTGTAGACACGTGAGGAAGTGTTTGTGAGTATTTTCTTGTGTTATTCTACTAACCATGGCAAAACCTCAAATTGATCCAAAATGGAAGTTGTTTGTGAAAGTTATGCAAGATACTATGTCCCTAATACAACAAGAGTTTAAAGAGGTGAAACAACAACTTGGGAGCATCCAAAACGCCTCAACTTCCAATAATACCCGTACCCATTTTAGACAACCAAAGCATGGTGGATTCACTCATGAGGAGGAGGATGGTGATTCCATGGAGGAATTGTCCTAAAGATCAAGCAGGCAAGATAACAATCCTAGTGGCATCAAGATGAAGATTTCTACCTTTAATGGCAAGGGTGATCCCGAGGCATTCCTATCATGGGAAAAAAAAGGTAGATTTTGTTTTTGATTGTCACAACTATAGTGAAGAAAAGAAAATTAAGCTTGTTGTTGTTAAGTTTGTAGATTATGCTCTTGTTTGGTGGGACCAATTAAAATACACTAGAAAAAGATGTGGGGATGAACCTATTTGTACTTGGGAAGAAATGAAAAGAATTATGAGAAAAAGATTTATACCTAGCCATATTATAGGGATTTGCACAATAAATTGCAAAGGCTTGTACAAGGTGCTAAGAGTGTGGAAGAATACTACCAAGAGCTTGAGGTGACATTGATTAGGGCTGGGATTCAAGAATCCATGGAACAAACAATGACAAGGTTTCTTAGTGGACTTAACAAAAACATTGCGGATCAAGTGGAGATGTACTGTAACATCCCCAACATAAATCATATACATTTTAAATTACGTAATATTTGCATATATGCATTGAAGAAATAAGCATTTAGGCATGTGAATTGGAGAAAACACAACAAGGACACTTGCACTGTTGTAATTGGGATACTTGA
>CATIWR010198702.1:0-11574 GCA_949677035.1 Omphalea diandra
ATATATATATATATATATATATATATATATATATATATATATATATATATATATATATTTGAGAACGTTATAGATTATACACTGGATCATTCTCCATAGGTTATATATCCATATGTATATGTACATATGATCTAGGTACACCATGAGATTCAAGTGCTTATCTTACCCCAACATAACACATAATAATAATCATATTATATATATAAAATAATTTTCAATAAACACGTTAAACACAATTACACATATAATATATGTCCCTAACTTCTAGACACATAAGCACACATGCACATAAATCTAATTATGCAATCAACTATCTATTTTTAACTTAAGCATATTCATATAATTCTTTACCCAAATATAAGAACTAATACAAAACTCACATAAGTTGGTTCACCATCAATGACACCACTATACCATCATATTACACTAATAAGATGTAATTAATACATAAAATTTAATTAAAATTATAATCCTAAATATGTAAATATAAATATATTTATAATTCCAAATTAACTGATATATTTCATTTATAATTTATAACCTAAAATTTTAAGATATAATTTTATTCTTAAATTATTAATTACAAAATATCTCATTATAATACCTTCAAAATATCTTAAACCTCAATCCAAAATAACTTATGTAGAAATTAAAAATACTCTAAAATAAATTTCAATAAACCTCTAAATTTAATCCTATAACATTTATCTCTTACATATTTGACACCTTAAGTTGTCCTAATTATTAGTCCATACTAGGCATCATATAAAACTTTATGAAAATAGATATTTTAATTATTCCAAAATTTCAAAATATATTGCTATAAATATATTTTAGATACTTTATGTAAAATTTAAGATCCCAAAAGGGTTATTTATTATTTTTAATTATAACTATAATAGGTTGCGCTTATTTACAGTCTTTATAGGATAGTAGATATATATTGACCTTAAACTAATATACATTCTAAAAACTCTAAGAAATTATGTATCATAATAAACATATAAAAGATACTCCACACAAATTTCGAGATCAAATTAACATTATTTACTATTTTAAATTATATCCTTAAGTTGACTATTCTGATTAATAGCATATATAGTACAATAAATCTTTATAGCCCATAAATTGATATATCAAGTGCTTTAAAATTCTAAAAATTTTTATATATAATACTAAACTTATCAAAATATTTTATAAAACATTTGACATTAATCTATTATCACTTACTATTTTAAGTTGATTATTTTTTAAAACTATACTATATAGGCTTACTATTAAATAGCTTGAAACTATAGCCCTATAA
The DNA here is from genome assembly GCA_949677035.1 of Omphalea diandra. NCBI lineage: Eukaryota > Viridiplantae > Streptophyta > Magnoliopsida > Malpighiales > Euphorbiaceae > Omphalea > Omphalea diandra. The sequence goes on from CATIWR010198702.1 coordinate 1,307, forward strand.
GTATATTTTTCATCATCGAATCAATTTATGATTTTAAATCATAAAACTAGACAATTAGATTATCAATACATAAGAGAATCGATCATGAATAATCTATGTATTTCTATATATAAAATTTCTAAATCTTTACTAAAAATCTATACTATTAAAAATTATCTATATCATCAAGTTTGTTCATATAAACTATTCAATTATTTATGATGCCCTGATAAATCATCAAATCTCATTACAGATCAAAATTACAAATTTAAAATAATTACTTATACCTCAATTATACTCTAATGAAAATTTTCTAACCAAAATTTAAGTAGAAGCCTAATTGAAACCCTAAAACCATTCATAATCAAATAATTGATTCACTCAATTTTAATTAACCAAAACTAAACTAAAATAGTATAAAGTAGTAAAAAAAATCTTAATATAAATTATTTTGACTTATTTCTAAGAAAAATCTCAATAAATTAATGAATAACTTTAAAAAGACACTACTAAATATGCCATAAATAAACTAATTCAATGTTCAAATTGAAAATATTTTCATCCATGAAATCAATTAATCAAGTAATCATAAAATTATAAATTTAATAATAAGTTTTTGTAATTATTTCTTCAACAAATAATTAAAATAATTAATATTAATTATTCAATAAAATTGCCTTTCATGACAAAATTACTTAAATATCCTCTAAGTATACATCAATATTATACTCAAAATGACCATAATCACTTCTAGGTGTCACATATCATATCTAAAATCTCAAATTATCCTTCTAACTTAAATATAAGTAAAAGGAAATTAAAAAACTATCTGTAATGTCTAAATCACTAAAATTATTCTTATAAAAATCTAAAGAATTACATTGTTATCCCCTCTTATCATAATTTTATCGTCTAAATTGCTAAAATAATAAATTATAAAACTACTCATATGGTCAAAATAATCAAAATCAACTTATGAAAAAATAGAGATGTATCGTCCTCAAATTTGCAATAATTATATCTAAAATAATATACTTAGAATTTTCAATTTCAATTGTAATTAAATCACCTTCAAATCACTCTATTTATCTCCTTATCTCCAATTCTTTTAGTAAATAACAATAAGCAATAAAACTTCTAAGCCAAATGATTTTATGATCTTTAGTCATCAATCAATAGTAATTTCACCAATTCTTTAAACTAAACAATTAAACTCTTTAAATAAATAAATGTAATATTAGCAATCATTTTTCTAAAAAAATATCTCCTTATATGGACTTTTAATTTTTAAAACAAAGTAGCACTTTCATTCATCAATAAAACATCTCTCTACCAAATTTGTTCATTAATATTCTACTGCATTCAAGTATCAATGCTTACCAATCTCCTATAATTTCAATAAATCAATACAAGGATCAGATATACTAATTACAAAATCAGCACAAAGTATATTCTACTTTTCTTATCTTCTAAATATCAATTTTATTACTTATAATTACTGATAAACCTCTAAATTTATAAAATTGATTAATAAAATCACAACATATTTTTTTTATAAGTTTAATCATATAATTATCAACCATTTTCAATAATCAATTTTTTTTATAATAATAAAAACTTCTCATATATCAATCAAAATATGAATCTCACTATAACATCTCAGATTCACATTCATTGGCATTCTTACATAAACAAATTTATTGCATAAATAATTTGCAATCTCACATGAACATATGCAATGGATAAATGATTACTTAGATATATGAATTGGATAAGCACAAAGATGATATTTACACCATTGCATTTGAGACACTTTAATAGATATGTAATGTTTGTGTAGTTGCATGGCAAATTATCTTATGTCGTATGCATGTTCTAGCATCATAAATAATGGTGGTGTTTTAGAGCTCATTTAAAAGTATAAGGAGCATATGGGGATTAGGAGATGGGTGGAGGTGATGAAGGAGTGAAGAAGAGGGACTAAAAGAGGAATATTGAACTTTCAACCAATGTAAATGAGACACTATGATTTTGCCTTATTGGAATAGGTTTACAAATTTAATTTTTATTCCCTTAGGAATAGAATATAGAGGAATAACATGAGAGGAAACAAAAGAAAGAGAGAGCTAACGAAAAAGAAGAAGAAAAGAAGGAGAGGGAGAAGAGTGGGCTGCTTAGGAAGGAATCCTAAGCTTCTCTAATTTTGGGAAAATAGGTAAGTTAATTTATCTTCTTCTCACATGAAATTACTCCCTCATGACATGTTAATCATGCATGGTTACTAAGAATTATGGAGAAATTTGAGGTAGAGCTCATGTATGGAGGTTGAAGCTCAAAAGAAACAAGAGTTGATTATGTTGGCTTTGTTGTTAGAACAGATTTTGTACCCACGATTTCATAACCCTAGAAAAGGAATTAGGGAAAGTGCAAAATATGAAAGTTGGAGTTTTATGCCCCCATCTAAATTCATGTAAAACATTTTTGCTTAATTTGGTGTGTGTGAGGAGATATGGCTCCTTCATTAGGCCTAGTTCATAACAAACTGAAATCTCCTTGGTCTTTATGTTTTCATATATTTTAATGACTTTATATGTTGATTTAGACAAAGTACAAAACATGAAATTTGTAGGGTTATATCCCCTCTAAATATTTGTTAAGCAGTTTTTCTTAATTTATTGTATCGAAAAAGATATGGCTTATTGATTGTGACTGACCCTGAACCTGATGAAACCATATTAGTCTTTTAATTCTGTTTTCCAAGAGTCTAAATTTGATGATGTGAAACTTAAAAGTTTTATATTTATGTCTAATCTACATTTTTATAAAATATTTTTTCCAAATTTATCTTGTTTGATGAGATGATGCCCCTTCATCATGACTGATTGTCAACATGTTGAAAACCTGCTCACCCTGAGATTGGTCATTTGTTTTGATGACTTTATAGACTAAATTAAATAATGAGTAAACCATGAAAATTTTTCCTCTATGTGTGTTGTAAATTTTGGTAAATCAGTTTTTCAATTGGATTTTTACAATTTAAGGTATACCTAATATTGTAAGACCTACTTAGACATAGATGATATTGAAATCAGGCAAAATTTAAAAATTCACTACATTTTTTATATGCCTTATATTAACTTGAAATTTGACTATGTTATATCATTATGTGTCTATTGTATTTGAAAAAATGAATCAAATTATTTGGATAAGTATATATAGAGTTATTTTTATGAGATTATAGTAAGGTCAAGCTGCCAATTAAGAAAAATATGCATAAATATTGGGTCCACTTGCATGGAACATGCCCTTATCTTCATACCAAGCATTCAAAATCATTTTGAAATACTTATAACCATGCATGTATCAAATGTAGGATTCCAACACATTGAGGAAGCCCAAGGGAAAGGACTAAACCTATCATAAAAGTTGGTCACATCAAAAGGTGAGGAAAAACTATAATTAGATTCTAATGTGTATATGTGATAATTCCACGATATAATTATGTTCTATTACATGTATATGTGATTGAATTGTTACATTTTACATGTGAATATAAGTCAAGTGAGAATTATATGCTCTTAATGATTACTTGGTATACTATTGTGAATGAACACTTGCATATGAAACTAAAAGGATGTTGTGACTGGCTTGTCAAACACTTGCAAATCACTTAGAAAAGGGACTAATATGTCCTATTAGCACATGTTATCAATCAAATGATTCATTTCTTATATGTTGGCCAGCAAAATCAAATGTCACTAGAATCACATGAATTTTTAAGAGTAGTGTTTGCCTTACAAGGTCATGACAAAAATCAATCTTTGCATTTACATAGTCAATTCTTATACTTGTAATGTATCCTGATGATATTTGATTATTGTTTACGCCATAAGAATATGATTATTATTTCTATTCCTTGAAGCGTTACTCACTAAATCATAATTATGTTTTTCAGATACTAAACATAGGGTTTGGATACTTTGGTGCATACAGTTTTGCATAAATACACATAGATCATAGGTCGTCGGCTAAATTTCAACTCTCTTTCTTATTATGTCATGTCCATATATCTAGATAGAAACTAGTTTATGATCACTAGTCTTGAGCATTAGTTAACATATATATACATTAAATACGTGTTGGATTGAGTATGTATGAAGAATCAACCTTTATACATATGTATTTTTGGACATGAAAGCCATCATTTGTAAACAAAATTGGTCATTATAGTTATTGGTATCAGAGCCAAATTTCAATTCTGGGACTTATATGTTATGGGCCCACCATGCTTCCATAGCACCACTCTAATAGGGAGATAGAATTCATAATTGAGTTAGTCATAGAAACTGCACCGATATCAATTCCACCATATAGGATGGCTCTAGCTTAGTTGAGAGAATTAAAGACCTAATTGCAAGAACTGGTTGAAAAGGGATTCATCAGACCTAGTGTGTCACCTTGGGGTGCCCAGTATTATTTGTTAAAAAGAAAGATAGAACAATGAGGCTATGTATTGATTATAAGTAGTTAAATCGGGTTACTATGAAGAACAAGTATCCTTTACCAAGGATATATGATATGTTTGATCAGTTACAAGGAGACATGAGTGTTTTCTAAAATTGACCTGAAATTAGGATATTATTAGCTCAATATTTCAAACACAAATTTACCGAAGATAACTTTTCAAACCAAGTATGAGCATTATGAATTTTTGGTGATGCCATTTGGTTTGACTAATGCACCAACTGCATTTATGGCTCTTATGAACAAAGTGTTCTAGCCTTACTTAGACAAATTTGTAATTGTGATCATTGATGACATACTGTTGTATTTAAGGAGCAAAAAGGAGCATGAACAACATTTAAGGATTATGTTGCAAATTTTGAGAGAAAAATAACTATTTGCTCAATTAAGAAAGTGTGAGTTTTGGATTGATCATGTGGTTTTTTTTAGGACATACAGTTTCTAAAAAGAGCAAAGAGGTGGATCCAAACAAAATTGAAGTAACAGTAAAATAGAAAACTCCAAAGAATGTTGCAGAAGTCCAAAGTTTATTAGAAGTAGCTTGGTAGTATCATTAATTTATTAAGGGGTTTTCACTTATAGCTACTCCTTTGGCTAAGTTACTTTAGATAAATGCAACATTTTAGTGGTCTAAAGCATGTCAGGAGAGTTTTGATGACTTAAAATATAGATTGACATCTGCTCCAATGTTACCCACCAGTAATGGAGGATTTGTAGTATATATTGATGCCTCTCATCAAGGTTTGGGTTAATACATCATGGTAAGGTAATTGCATATGCATCTAAACAACTAATTATGAATTATATTACCCAGTACATGACCTAGAACTTATTGTCATTGTGTTTGCTTTGAAAATATGGAGACATTACTTGTATAAAGAAACTTTTCAGATATTTACAAATCATAAGAGCTTGAAGTATTTGATGAGCCAAAAAGAATTAAATATGAGACAGAGACAGTGGTTAGAATTGCTAAAAGATTATGATTGCACCATTGAGTATCACCTAAGGAAGGCAAATGAGGTTGTTAATGTTTTGAGCAAAAAATCAAGAAGTGGTGTAACTCATTTACAGACATTTCCATTATCTTATTTAGTTTAATTACGAGCTATGAATATGGAACTAAACATACAAAAGAATGGGATACTAATTGCTACTTTTCAAGTGAGACCAATGTTACATGATCGAATTAAAGAAACATAGGCAAGGATCTAAAGTTACTTAGAATGATTGAAATGGTAAAACATGGGAGACATAATGATTTTGATATTTGAAATGATGCCTTGATGTTAGGTTCTCATATTTTTATGCCTAATGTTGATAACTTGCAAAGAGAAATCCTATAAGAAGCATATAATATTTCATATGCCATGCATCCATGAATGAAGAAAATGTATAATACCCTACGATCTCATTTTTGGTGGCCTAAAATAAAGAAAGATGTGGTAGCTTATGTTTCAACATGTTTAACTTATTAGCATATCAAAATAGAACATCAAGCACCATATAGAAAATTGAAACCATTGACGATTCTAGTATGGAAATAGAATAGAATAACCATGGACTTTGTATATAGGTTATCGATAACTTTGAAGAAGAATGATGCTATATGGGTGATCATTGATAGACTAACTAAGTCAGCTCAATTTTTGCCTATTTGATGTTTGTAGTTCATTTAAGCATTTAACCAAGAAATATGTGGATGAAATTTTTAGATTATATGGTGTTCCAATCTCCATTGTGTTAGATAGAGATCCATGATTTACATCTCAATTTTGGGTTAGTTTGCAATAGGCTTTGGGCACCAACATGAGTTTTAATATTGCTTTTCATCCTCAGGCAGATGGGCAATCAAAAAAAATAATTCAGACATTTGAAGATATGCTTTAAGCTTATGTGATAGAGTTCAAAGGTGCATGGGATGAATATATTACCTTGATTGAATTTTCTTATAATAATCATTATCATATCATTATATAAATGCCACTATATGAAGCACTATATGGAAGAAAATGTCAAAGTCCTATCTATTAGGATGAAAAAGGGATGTGCGATTTAGAAGGCCTAAACTAGTGCAAGACATTGTGGATAAGGTAAAGGTACCTAAGAGCAAACTTAAAGCAACACAAGATAGGCAAAAGAGCTATGAAGACCAACACATAAGAGAAATGGAATATGAGGTAGGAGATAAAGTGTTCCTTCAAGTTTTAGCATGGAAAGGAATAATTTGATTTGGCAAAAAGAGGAAACTGAGTCCTCGATCCATAGGACCATATGAGATCCTAGAAAAAGTTGATCCATTGGCTTACAAGCTAGCACTACCACCAAAGATGGCTCAGATTCAAGATGTATTCCATGTGAGTATGCTCAAAAAGTATCAATATGATCCTACACATATACTTAGGGATCTAACAATAAAAATTACAAATGATGTAAGTTACATTGAAAAACCAGTGAAAATTATTGGTTATAAGATAAAACAGTTATAAAATAAAGAAATCCCTTTAGTTAAGGTGTTATGGAGAAACCACTCACAAGAAGTGGCTACATAGGAAACCAGAGAGAACATTAAAATGAAAATATCCATATTTATTTACAGGTATTAAATTTCGAGGATGAAATTCTTCATAAGAGGAGAAAAAATATAACATTCCCATCCATATTCATTAGCATTCTTATATGAACATATTCATTGCATAAATAATTTGCTATCCCATATAAATATATGCAATGGATAAATGATCATATTTAGATATGTGAATTGGATAAGCACAACGATGACACTTGCACCTTTGTAATTGGGACACTTGAATATATATGTAATGTTTGTATAGTTGCATGGCAAACTATCTTATGTTATGTATATGTTATAACATCATAAGTAATGGTGTTTATACTTATTTAAAAGTATAAGGATAATATGAAGATTAGAAGATGGGTGGAGGTGATGAAGAAGTGAAGAAGAGGGACTAAAAAGATGAATATTGACCTTCCAACTAATGGAAATGAGACACCATGATTTTGCCTTATTAGAATATGTTTATAAATTGAATTTTTATTCCTTTAGGAATATAATATAAAGGATAAATGTGAGGGGCATCAGAAGAAAGAAAGAGCTAAAGAAGAAGAAGAAGGAGGAGGAGGAGGAAGGAATCCTATGCTTTTCTAGTTTTGGAAAAATAGGTAAGTTAATTTATCTTCTTCCTATATGAAATTACTCCCTCATGATGTGTTAATCATGCATGCTTACTAAGAATTATGGAGAAATTTGAAGTAGAGCTCATGTATAGAGTTTGAAGCTCAAAAGAAATAAGAGCTGATTGTGTTAGTTTTATTGTTAGAATAGATTTTGTACCCATGATTTCATAACCCTAGAAGAGGAATTAGGGAAAGTGTAAAATATGAAAGTTAGAGCTTTATGCCCCATCTAAATTCATGTAAAAAGTTTTGCTTGATTTGGTGTGTGTGAGGAGATATGGTTCCTTCATTAGGGTCGGTTCACAACCAATTAAAATCTCCTCAGTCTTTTTGTTTTCATATATGTTGATGGCCTTATGTGATGATTTAGAGAAAGTTCAAACATGAAGTTTTTAGGGTTATATCCCATCTAAATATCTCTAAAGCAATTTTTCTTAATTTGTTGTGTGGAAAGAAATATGACACATTGATTGTGATTGACCTTAAAGCTAATGAAACCTCATTAATCTTTTAATTCTATTTTCCAAGAATCTGAATTTGATGATGTGAAAAACTTGAAAATTGTATATTTATGTCTAATATACATCCTTGTAAAATATTTTTGCGAAATTTATCTTGGTTGATGAGATATTTCCCCTTCATCATGACTGATTGTCAACATGTTGAAAACCTGTTCACCCTGAGATTGGTCATTTATTTTGGTGACTTTATAGACTGAATTAGACAATGAGTATAATATTAAAAATGTTCCTTTATGTGTTTTTTAACTTTTGGTAAATCATTATTTCAATTGGATTTGTATAATTTGAAATATACTTAATATTATAAGACCTACTCAGACTAAGATGACATTGAAATAGGGTAAAATTCAAAAATTCACCACATTTTCTATATGTCTTATATTAACCTAAAATTAGACTATGTTGTATCATAATGTGTCTAGTTTGTTTGAAAAAAGAATCAAGTTATTTACATAAGTATATGTAGAGTTATTTCTGTGAGAGTATAGCAAGGTCAGGCTGCCAAATAAGGAAAATATGCCCATATTTGCATACCAAGCATTCAAAATTATTTTGACATACTTATAAACATTTATGTATCAAATTTGAGGATTCCAACACATTGAGAAATCCCAAGAGAGTGGACCAAACCTAATGTAAAGGTTGGTCACATCAAAAAGTGAGTAAAAATCATAATTAAATTCTATTGTGTATGTGTGATAATTTTATGATATGATTTATGTTCTATTACATGTATATGTTATTGAATTGTTACATTTTGCCTGTGAATACTAGTTAAGTGAGAATTATATGCTCTTAATGATTACTTGGTATACCATTGTGAATGAACACTTGCATATGGAACTAAAAGGATGTTGTGACCGGCTTGTCAAACACTTGCAAATCACTTAGAAAAGGGACCAATATGTCCTATTGGCACATTTTATCAATCAAATGATTCACTTCTTATATGTTGGCCAGCAAAATCAAATGTCACTTGAATCACATGAATTTTCGGGAGTAGTATTTGCCTTGATAGGTCACGACAAAAATCAATCCATTGCATTTGCATTTGCATAGTCAATTCTTATAATTATAATGTATCCTAATGATATTTGATTGTTGTTTGTGCCATAAGAATCTGATTATTACTTTTATTCATTGAATCGCGACTCACCAAATCACAATTATGTTTTTCAGATACTGAACAAAGGGTTTGGATACTTTGGTGCATAGAGTTTTGCATAATGACACATGGACCACAAGTCATCGGCTGAATTCGAACTCTCTTTCTCCTTTTGTCATGTACATATATCTAGATAGAAATCAGTTTATGGTCACTAGTCTTGAACATTTGTTAACATATATGTACATAAATACACGTTGGATTGAGTTTATATCAAGAATCAACCTTTATTCATATGTATTTTTGGACATGAATACCATGATTTGTAAATCAAATTGGTCGTTACACACATAAATGAAGTTGCATTCTTATAACTCATAAAATATGCATCAATTTTTGTATAATCTTTATCTACATTATCAATAAATAAATTATTAAGTCTAAACCAATCTAATATGTTCCTTAATTTTCTATATATAAGATTTATTTCTAGCCAAACATAACATACCATCAAATAACTTTCAAAATTATAAAATCAATCATATAAAATTACTTCATACCATATTTATGTTTCTTTATAAAATTTAATTTCCAAAATTTCAAATTATTGATATTGATTATCACTAGATTTCAAATCATGAATTTTACAAAACTTTTTTTGCACTTAAAACACTAATGATACGAATCATACCATAACAAATCATATGTAAATTCTTTCAAACTTAATATTTGTTCTTTACTTGAGCATAAATCATTATGCCCTTTTGATTTCTCAAACTTATAACCTAATAGTTTAAAAACTCTTATCACATGTAAATTCAAACTTTTAATTTCTTATACATACATAATCACACTTTGTTATATATATATATATATATATATATATATATATATATATATATATATATATATATATATATATATATATATATATATATATA